>JAEBUQ010000014.1:1800000-2077475 GCA_023014435.1 Amanita fuliginea | reverse complement strand
CGCGAAAGCGGTCTCGAAGCTCAAGAAGCTTCATTCGGTAAGTCCATCCCCCCCTGAAACTCACGAACCACTACTGAGTTATTCGGTTTATTAGTCGAAGCCTCCCGCCACTACGGGCAACAACGCGAAAGCGTCGTCGTCCAAGGGCAAGAAGGGCGGCAAGACCAACGACAAGAAAAAACACGCCGCCAAGGCAGCCGCGTCCAGGAAGAAGCGCCAGGACAAGAAATCCAAACGCGGCAACGCGATGGAGGTCGACGGAGCGCAGCGTGGCAAAGGAAAGGGCAAGGGGAAGGAACGCACGAAGAAAAATTAGATAATTCTTCGTGCCGTATAAATATCTTATTGGACAATGTGTCGCACCGGGACTTTAGGTCCCTCATATCTCAAAAAAATTCGTTTTGTCTTTGCGCACTGGGTGATGACTCATCAGAATACTATGAGTTTGGAAAACGCCATCAATTATTATGTGAAAAACATTTTAAGTGGAATTCGCCTAATACATACCCAGATTGGTTCTGTGAGATAGAACCATTCACAGCCGCTGAACACGTAGTAATGCGCACACCTCTAGATGTCTTGGAGGCTGCTAAGTTCCGTTACCACGTTCATCTCAGTACGGGAGTCAGCGTACCGCTTCATGTCCAAATTCATTTAAGTACAGGTCTTAAACACCTACTTGCACCGTTTCCGTTTGCCCATTATAAACTACAGGCAGCGTATGATAATTTCTGTGATAGAATACGGTGGCGACTCAAATACCTCTTTGAGTCGAATGATAAAATTGATAATGACTTTGACCCGGATTACGAAGTCGATCAGGATACACCAACCTGCGACTTCCGACTAGCCTATATTGAGGCGGGTTTCCAGGCGGGCGAGAGACTTGTCTTTAATGCGATCTCTAAGCGTACCAATGAAGTGAAAACAGAAGGGTATGACTTTCTTGAACCGTCTGAGAAGCGGGTGCGAGACTCGTTAGCACCCAGAATCTCGTCTATACGAAGTTTCTTATTACGCAATAATTATATTGTTACAGGAACTGACAAAAACTTAGGAACGGCTATTTCCGAACGAGGATGGTACAATAGTCAATGTGAACGTTTACTTTCCAATCCAGAGGATTATCAGGAGATTGGAATTCAGCTAGTAAACGAAATTCTTTCCGAAAAGTGCTCCCGAATGGAGGAGCTGGCCAACGAGGCGATGACCCTTATTGGGAGATGGCCAGCCGCAGCACAGCTGCCCGGATTCTTCCAGAGTAAGATTACTGGACAAGGGCAACGCCACATAATCCCACGATTTCATGGTATTCCAAAAATCCATAAAAATCCCACGGGTATGAGGCCCATTATACCTTGTCACAGTGCCGTACAAAATCCGGCAGCTAAATTTGTTTCGAAAGTCCTCAAGCCATTGGTGCAGCAGTCACCAGTGATATTACAAAGTTCTCGTCAATTTTGTAACGATCTTGAGAAGATTAGAGTTTCCAATCCGAGGAATTTGTGGATGGTTTCAGGTGACGTCGTCGCCTTTTATCCGAACGTGCCAGCTGAAGCCGCTTGCATTAATGTTTTTAACCAAGCATTTGCATTCTACACAAATTCAGGAATAATGTCAGATCCTGATGCTGACGATGATTTTTGGACTTTATTCGGTACTGCACTCGGTGCAGGAAATTCTAAATTGGTTTCACAATTTAATGGCAAATATTATTTGCAAAAACGAGGTTTGGCAATGGGAGTTGCCGATTCGCCAGATATTGCGAACTTGTACGCTCATTCTTTTGAAGTTGATCAAGGCCAAGTTTTAAATAAACCGTGGTTAAAATATTATAAACGGTATATCGACGACATCTTTGCCTTAGTAGAAGCATCTTCTGAATATGAAGCGCTTGCAAGGATGAAGGAAACAGTATCTTTCGTCGGATGTGAAATAACATGGTCCGCCGATTTGACGGTTTGTCCATTTTTGGATGTGCATGTGTTCAAGGACCCTCGGGACCCTGAACGCATTCATTTCAAACCGTACCGGAAGGCACGGAACCATTTAGAAAGAATTAGTTGGATTTCTCACCATCCTCATGACGTTAAAAGAGGAACTTATCTTGGTGAGATGTCTAGAATAGCCAGCCTTTGTAGCTCTCGCGAGTTATACAATGATGCAGTATATGATTTACAGGGATTATATATAGCACGTGGTTATCCGAAGGGATTATTACTCTCTTGGACTCGAGGCAAAGCACTCGACATCTGGGAAAAGAGACAGAGTCCACCAATACAGTTGGGGGACAGGGAGAAGGCGACTTTTGTCGTCCTCAAGTCGGAATTTAATCCCGTACTGAATTATTTCAATGCAAAAGAACTTGGTGATACCATTGTATCAACGTGGCGCCAGCACATGGAGTCCTGGGCTGACGATAAGATTCCTTCGCCATACTTTACAGATACGGAGGAACTTAGTAAGTTAACGTTACTTGAAGATACGGGCTTCTCTGCGCACTTCTCTGAGGATGTTGTTACTCGAAAGGGTGCAACCCGAGGGGCGGAAGGCGGGAAAGTCCTTCTTGATGTTACAAAACTTAATTCGTTGATGCGAGCGCGTTGGTTGATCAGCAGAAAGCGAACACGCAATCTGTTCGATCTTACTAATGTATGGAAGCGCATGGTTCTCACCAGTATGAATACTGATATATTCGATGATCTAATCTCGTATAGACCTGACCTTGGTTACCCGGATTTTGAATACTCCGGGAATGACCTTTATCAAGAGGAAGCTCTGTCAGGGCACAAAGACCCTATCTTGAGGGAGACATTTGGCCGTGGCGTTAAGCGTCACGCTCTGGAAGCACCGGAAGGTGAGTCTAGACCACAGGTTCGGTCTCGACCGGAAAGACTCGTTGCTGCGGCTTCGAGTTCTAGTACAGTCAGATCGGAAGAACCCACGGTCGCCAGATCACAGTCTGCGTGGGGCCGCGGTGGCGTCTCTGACGTTACTATAGGTCCCGCAGCGCCGCCAGGCCTAATAACAAGATTTGTCCGAAAAGTTGACAACAAGGGAAAACAACGCGAGACTTGATTCTCACGCCGGCGTTGTTATTATCATCCAGTATTCATTGTCTTTTGTAAAAATTTGGCTAATTGCGTTTTTAGTAATTATTTAACTCAATCGGTTAGCGGACCGTTAGCGGTTTTAGATGTAGGGACATAACACAGCTGTAAAGCGTTCCCTAAACCCTAAACCCGTGAGTAATCCATTCTGCCGTAATACCCGGCGAATAATGAACAAAACATACTAATAATATTTCTGTTGTGATGTTAGTAAACCCTAACGGCCCTAAATGTAGGTCCCGTGGTTGCCGAACTAACAGTCACGTGCCCGGAACCGGCTAGTCATGGTGCCGACCGGGCCGTCACGTGCTTGTTTAGATCGCGTGACATAGGTCACATGTTCATGCCTAGGCCCCAAGGGGCCTAGGCGAGTCCAGGTGCGCTTATGTCAGTATCCCATTGGAGTTAATACCCCTTTAGGAATCATTGTGTGTTCACATGGCACAGCAACCGCGTTTGGTAGTAGGCCCCGGCCCGGAGTGTTTCCGGACCGTGTTCCGATGTCGCTACGTGGCAACGGTCATCCAGCCCCCAGCGCCCATGAGTGTCTGGGGTATCGATGCCTCCCACGCACTGCCAACACAACAGCAATTTCGCCAAATTCAGTGGAGCCGGGATATCGGTTTGAATTCAAACCCAGCTCTGCAAGGTATATAAGTCGCATGAGAGAACTGATGAGCTCTAGCGAAACTTGATCCACAACCGCCACCACAGCGGTTACAAGTTTTCTCTTCGACTCTTCAACGTCGCCCGCCTCGTCACCAACTTCGTCGGTGACTCGCCAACCCTAAACCCTAAAACCTCGACCCTAAACCCGTGAGTAATCCATTCTGCCGCATACCCGGCAAATAATGAACAAAACATATTAATAATATTTCTGTTGTGATGTTAGTAAACCCTAACGGCCCTAAATGTAGGTCCCGTGGTTGCCGAACTAACAGTCACGTGCCCGGAACCGGCAAGTCATGGTGCCGACCGGGCCGTCACGTGCTTGTATAGATCGCGTGACATAGGTCACATGTTCATGTCTAGGTGCGCTTATGTCAGTATCCCATTGGAGTTAATACCCCTTTAGGAAGCATTGTGTGTTCACATGGCACAGCAACCGCGTTTGGTAGTAGGCCCCGGCCCGGAGTGTTTCCGGACCGAGTTCCGATGTCGCTACGTGGCAACGGTCATCCAGCCCCCAGCGCCCATGAGTGTCTGGGGTATCGATGCCTCCCACGCACTGCCAACACAACAGCAATTTCGCCAAATTCAGTGGAGCCGGGATATCGGTTTGAATTCAAACCCAGCTCTGCAAGGTATATAAGTCGCATGAGAGAACTGATGAGCTCTAGCGAAACTTGATCCACAACCGCCACCACAGCGGTTACAAGTTTTCTCTTTGACTCTTCACCGTCGCCCACCCTAAACCCTAAACCCTTGAAATTTATGGACACCAATCAAGCAAGTGTAGAATGAGTCTGACTACTGTGGGTGCTCTAAATGTTTAGGGCAGGTTTTGGTGACAAAGTACATTAAACCTTTGACATAAATAATTGCTACTATGGGAGTCTGGGTACTGTGGGAGGAATTGGGGTACTGTGGGAAGAATCTGGGCTGCTGTGGGAGGAATCTGGGTACTGTGGGAGGAATTTGGCTACTGTGGGAAGAATCTGGGTACTGTGGGAGGAATTGGGCTGCTGTGGGAAGAATCTGGGTACTGTGGGAGGAATTGGGCTACTTTGGTAATGTGGGAGGAATTGGGCTACTGTGGGAAGAATCTGGGTATTGTGGGAGGAATTGGGCTACTTTGGTAATGTGGGAGGAATTGGGCTACTGTGGGAAGAATCTGGGTACTGTTGGGTAGGGATACAGATGATGGGTGCATTGGCTAGTAGGGACTGAGGTAGGGATTGAGAACAGGAGGGCTTCCTTTATCTGTTGACAGAAACAGTGTTTGACAAAGGTCACTCTTGTGAGCAACACACAATCCCTAATCACATGTCTTGTCACTGCATCATTTGTTGAGACAGAAGCAAGGTTTGACAAAGGTCACTCTTGTGAGCAATACAGACTCCCTAATGATATCATGTGTGTAATCCCCAGTGATATCATGTGTCACCTGGTTGGTTGTCAATACAGAGATGGGGAAGAACATTGGTTGGTATCACATGTCACTTACCCCGCGCTTGATCCAAAGCGACAAGGAGACGTGCATGCAAAGCTTGAGTCCCTCGTGTTTCGACCTCGGCAACTGTTCACTAACGCTCGTCCACACCTGCATCACCCTCAATGAGGGTCTCAAGTGGCCTGCGCTGAGGTTCTACCTCTCGGATATCCGTGCGTACGAGCTGCTCCGTTGGATACACGATATAGAGGTGGAGGACGCCTACGTCCGCCAGGCACCCAGTGGCATGTTTTGCATTGGCCGAGTCTCTGTCCATTTCTAACATGTGCTCCGAACGAAGGTTGTCCAAATGTCGCTCCGCCTGTGGTGGCACCACTCGCTGCGGTGGGGCCAGTCGCGAAATTAGAAAAAGCTCCAGAAGCAGGCTTGATAATGCTTGATTGCGGTTGAGATGTCCGATGAGGCATCTCGAACGCCGATGAGGGTGGTTGAATAAACTGGCCAAATGCGCCCGTTTCCGTACCAGCGGCTGCTGTCGGTTGTCAGTTGCTGGGCAAAGGAACCCGTCGCCGTACCAGTGGAGGCCGCTGGTTGAAGGTGCGTGACGTTACTAAAGATGGCGGAGTTTACCGCGCCAATTCTCACTGGGTATAGATGATCTCTTTCTTTCTACATAGCGGCCTCGGGTCTTGCTCAATACACATTTATACACGAAAAAAGAAAAAAGGACCAAAGGGTTCCGCAAGGATATCGTAAAATACCATACATAGGTAATCACGATGAAGTCTTAACTTGCTTCTTTGCTGTGCCAATCGTTGTGTTATTTACCTGATGGAGGTCACGAAGAATCCAAATGATATAGGCATTGATACCCACTTTGGTCGCGAACCGCAAGGATGTTAACGACTCTTGGAGGTGCGTTGCAAGTGGCGAGAGATTGAGAACCATCTGGAGGCTTTGAGATTTAATATGCTGACGAGACGCTTAACAATACTCGCCAGGGTCTTTGAATTTCCACTAAGTGAATTTTGAAGTAAATAAGTAAGCTAATCACATTGGTAAGGGATAGAGCATAATACGGTATTTGGCCTACTTACCTTGGAATTTCGGTATGGTATGTGTTTATTAGCCCCCGCAGTCTCGCCACGTTCTCCTAGTGCAGCGATGACATCTCCCAACGCGCTCAGGCTCTTGTTGATATTTTGCGTCTCTCTGACCCTCTCTTTGTCGGCTACGACACCCGGCGCAAAACTGACGTTCAACCTCTCGCTACCAGCAAGATCGACAAGGTTTAGACAGCCTTCGCATCGCTCTCCCGTTCCGCCGATATATCCGCCAGTAGCGCTGAACAAATCAGCTTTACCAACGTTTCCGATGCCGACGTTGACACCACTAATGCGTAGGGTGAAGACAGAGTGAGATCGGGAAGACCGTTCGTTGACGAGTGTCGCTGCCACACTTCGCCGTGACTGGGCGAGAGCCAATAAGGTTTTGACCTGAGAAGGGGACGTGAGAGGGACAATCGTCAACTCTGTGACTCGAGTTGTTCCCGTCTTGGGATCATGCTTAATCTCATGCTTCTTTTCTATCACAGAATTTGCAGGAGCCAAAAGATCATGTATCGTCTCGTTATACTGGTATGGAGGTAAGAAGATGGCTATGAACATTTAGGCAAAACGCACGATCTCAAGAAATTGCCCTTCCATCCGATATTGCCACCCTTTAGTTTTCATGAACTCGGTCACGCGGAAGACCTGCTCAACCGCTCTCGGAATCATTCCAACCGACGCTTCAGTCTAGATGAACGCTTAGCGACAAGCGATGCTTCAAGATAGTGTCACCGCCCTTACCGAGCCACCCTCCATGGTGAAAGATTTGCCGGATCCCGTCTGGCCATACGCAAAGATGCAAACGTTGTAGCCGTCCGTACAGCTTTGGGCAAGCTGAGAAATTTCTTCGAAAACTTGTGTTTGGGTCGATTCCGGTTCGAACACCTGCAAAGAAACATTGGGTTAACGGTGTCAAAACAAAGAATGAATGAATAACCTTATCGAAATTAAAGTTGTACATTTCCTTTCGTTCCTGACCAGTAGCGCTCTCGCTGGAGGAATGGAGTACGATTTCCTTGCGGTCCCGCCGATCGGGAAAGGTTATATGTGCTTGAACATCCTCTTTCAAACAGTTGAACTGATTTGTTGTCAACGAGCTCACGTCGTTTGTTGAAGTCAAAGATACAACATCGGATGGAAGCACCGGTCTGACGCGGCAAAAGACGCGAATGTTGCCCTTGAGTTCCTGCACCATATTATGCAGTTTGCGTCGCACCGTCTCGCTTTCCATCGTTTCCAATTTAAGTGCCTCGATCTCTTCATCGGATGATTCTAACTTGAGTCGCAAATCCGAAATCGTCCGCGCGTAATCATCAATCTGCGACTGCAGTGCGCTCACTTGCGCCTGTAAGGCCGTGTTTTGTGACGTTAAAGCAATTTGCGCTGTCGCCTGCTGTGCTACGCTGCTCTTCAGCGTAGCCACAGACTCCCGTTCTCGGTCAAGGTCGCCTCTGCAGATCCTTAGATCTTCGTTCACCTCCCGTGCCTCCCTCTCCTTCCTCCTTAAATCCATCTCCAATTCCATGATTTCCTTCGCATGAGATTTCTTCAACTTTTCAATTTCGTCGGATGCCAGGATCAGCTCGCGTCGTTGTGATAGTTCCTGAGTTTTGGCGTCGGCCAGCTCACGCGATAGCGTAGTATGGTTCGCCTGCAGTTCAGCGACTTTGACGCGTTCTGCCTCCATGTCTGCAGCTAACCGAGCGGAATCAGCTGCATGTGCAGACTCCACCATCTTGAGCTGGGTTTGCAAGCTATTAAATCGTTTATCGTCCGTGGTGGATCCGCGTGATCGCATAGACCCCGATACAGCCCTCGTAGCGGCACCGGCACCCCTTGACCGAGCAGGTGGGCGGACAGTAGAAACGGGTGGGGGTGCGCTGGTTCCACGTGTGGGTTTTGATGTGGTTGCTGGTTGAGCCCGTGATTTATTTGGTGGCTTCAGTCCAGTCGATGTATTTAGTGCCGCGCGCGAGGGTTGTAGTGGCCTAGTCGGTCGATTGATTCCGATGGCGGGCAGTTTCCGGGGTTGATCTGCTGCTTCAGCAGCCTCCTCGTCATCTGATTGCCGCGACTTGCGCTTCAAACTGGGCTTCGTCATCGTGGTAGTGGTTGTGGTTGTGGTTGTGGTCGTGGCAGTCCCCTGCGCCAAAGCCTTGGATTTCTGTCTTGTCGTCACTGTTGAGACCAATGTCGGGGCGTAGATAGCCCTGTTGGGCGATGTGTGTAGACGGGGAAGCTTGGACATTGTTGGCGCGTTTACCTTTAGGCTGAGAATTTTCGAACCCTGCAACGCGCAGGGTCACGTGACCGCGCCTACATCACGCTCATATTTATCCCTACGCAGCGCCCATCATCGTATTCTCTATGACAGTCTTGATAAATATCGGTTTCACCGCTCAAACTTGTCAAACCTTATTCAGCTCCAACTGGTCCTAGGCTTGACGTAATTGCTCGCCGAGTATAAAACTAGCTGGGCTGAATGGGACGCATTCAGCACCGAAATGCAGCTCAATCTTGCCACAATCACCCTCTTTGCCCTGCCGCTAGTCTTGATAGGTCATGCTGCTCCCACTACTGACTGTCTTCCGCCCAACGAATGTCACTGTACGTTCCTCTTTTACCCCAACCACACAAATCAGCTGACACAGCTACAGGTGGGCGGAGCATTCCGGTGAGACCCCTTCTTCTCTCCCCTTGGCAGCTTCAGTTCTGATGCACAAGGCACTAACTACCAGGTGAAATGTACGTGCCCTGCTGTTTATTCCTAGCCTGGTTTTATTAATTAAGGTACTAGGCCCCGCCGGATTTCAATGCTGTGGCCCTTTCTTTGGAGACGTCGGAACGTGATTGCACTCATCTTGTTATACCGATTGCTCCTCTGATGGTTTGACTTTAGATGCAGACTCGACGGGGTCAACTGCCCCGTTTAAGTTAGGATCGTAAATGGGTCAAACACTCCATGCGCTATTAGACGTAGCTAGTCACTAGTCACTCGTCATCGATTCATCAATTAATGCAGATGTTTAAGCGTGCTTGTTCATGAACCGGATTAGATTTCACAACTGATTATCTGCACATAAATAAGGCCTCGGAATCCGGGCCAGGAACAGTATCGAAAGCCATTGAAATTCGGTTCCAGCCTTCCAGGACGCCCAACGGGATGGACTGTCAGAGGCATCGCAATACATTACATCTCCTTACGGCCTTGCGCAGCTCGGGGCGGAAATATATATGATTCCATTACTCCTCCGAGATACTCAGCGTCAGTCCTGCTGGATATAAACAACCAAATTGCCGCTCCAACGAATGAAGACTTTCCACCCAAGCCTCATCATTTTTGGCTGCGCCGGGAACAATGATGACACCTCAGTGACAGCATGACGTATCCAGACTCGACCGGAAAACCCGAATGGAAGATTATGCATATGATCACGTATCATTTCATCTCACCGGCACCCTTGAAACCACTTATCCTGCCGTCAATTCTCGACTGGGCACGACATGGCTCAAAACCTTTTAATTGTGTTACTCTTGGTCAATCAAGGGGAAAGGGGTGCTACGTGTTGGGAAGTTGAAGAATTTGAGCGATTCCCATGACGCGTGACTCTGTCACAACAAGTCATCCGTCATCCGATTCATCCGTTCTCCAAGTTGCGTTTTGGTGACTTGAAAGAAATGAGTGTTGTCGGCTATTTCCCTAATCTCACCTGTTCACAAAGTTTATCAAACCTATCCAGCGCTTGGGTCATTATTCAAGGGCGCAATAGCTAGATGATTCGCATTCAGATCCAACTGCGTCCAGCAAAGCGGCGATTCATGAAGGTTTCCAAGATTCAATATCGGTCTTAACGATTGTAAACCTTTTCTGGAGCCGTGGTCACGGCTTTTACTCAGTATAACAACGGACCTGGATCTGAATCTTTCCTCTAGTAACGCTGGTATGTATCCATGTATACTATATATTATTCAACGCGCTGCTGTGAATGTCATTGATGCTCCAACTCTGATTGACAGAGAACTCGTAACTTGGCGGTGTTAAGACTTCCGCAATTGATATTATAATGGTTTCCCAGATCTTTCTAATTCGTGGTATCCCTCTACATTATATGAACTGATCAACAGCATTCTCTACGGCTCCGAAGGACACGTTTCTCCATCTGCTAGTATTATGCACCTGTAATTCCTGCAAGTCAGCGCATCAACGGCAGGAACCACAATCGATATTTACACTCCAGTGAAATCGCTGGACGAAGGGCAACAAGTATACGAGTCCGTGGGACCTGTAATTGTCAAAGATAAGTTGGAGTTAATATATACATATTACATGTGATACCCACATTTTAGCTGGAAAGCAGGTACCATACCTCAGCTCCACTATGCCTAATAAACTAAACATGTTGTACTCACGTCGGTCGTGCCGCCACCTATTTGACTATCAGTCTCGGGTAAAGATAGTAGGGTAAGTCTCGGCTTACAGCGTAGAAGGGCAGGGCCTGGTCCGAAATTGGCCTGGCCTACCTTTGCAACTTGGAGGACAAAGAGGAAAGAGATAAGAGTGGGGGAAAAGGCTTTCATTTCGATGGGGCGAACTTGTCAGCAAGCAACTACTTATAGTCATGAAACAAGGGACAGCGCCCAGTGTCACTTTGACGTCTCGGGGCGTTGATAGAGCCGTTCTGCACCGCAAGACTTGCTTGCGGTGCGACCTACGTGCCGCGCCGTTTCAAAGCCATGAGCACAATCCATGCTTCCTCATGATAGGTCTGTATCTAAGCTCGGATCATCAGATAAGTAATATCATTACCCCGACTTCAATAATACCAATCAATGGTGACAGCTCAGCGAACTGATATTTCTCGGATTTGTCAATGGTACATGGATGATCGGGGTCGACAGAGAACTGGCGCTTCTCGAAGGCGCGAAGCGTCAACGTTTCAACCGAGAGTTTCGAGAGGTACCAATGTTGACTGACTTTTTCCTGCTTGCTGATTAATGCTCGAAGGACTGCTTGCCCATTTTTCCGTTGTAAGGTTATTGGAGGAAATCCAGCGGTTGGTAGCCGTAGAATCACTAACACTGTTAGAACAGTGCGATTCCGTTACCAGTCACCGGGTCACTAGTAGTCACCAGTCTCTAGTCACTAGTCACAGCGACCGATGCAAATTGTTATCGAGCTAGTGGCCACTTCATGACGAGCCTTCAAGCTTCATTAATTCATTGGCCATTACCCCAAGACGTAAGCGTTGCCATCCTTCCTTTGCATGCAATCTGAGCACTCATAAGTTCCACGACGAACCTACTACCATCCGCAGCACCCCATGGCCGGCTAACTACACGGCGCGACGCGTGGAACTAGAAGCCACCGCTAGAGGCACACTCCCTCACCTGAAAAAAAAGAAAAACTTCACTGCCTTTGTGGGCATGAATGGCTTCCAAGTGACGCCCACTGTTCTTCCATGTGATCCCTGGAAACCGTATTGACATTTTTCTCTGACAGATCTTAAGAATTGCATATTATGGCCGATAGTTTGCATTATCATGCCAGATCAAGTGTTCACAAGGCATTGGAGGGTCGGCGAGAAGCCATAGCACATGCAAGTCTAAAGGTCCGTAGGTTTGGATTGCACAAATATGATCTGATCTGGGATAGAAAACTCGTAATTGTTTACAGCATCTGTGATCTTCTACAAGTACATCATCTCTTTTATATACGAACAATTCCTCATTGCAAGTTGGATGTCACCGTTCCTCCCAACCTCTCGTACTCTGTCAAGTTCGGGCCCCAAGCACTCCCATTCCACCACTTGTGATAAATGGCGTGGTCCGTTCCTACGACAAACAAGTCAATCCTGTTGGGACCCCAGCAAACTGCCTTAGGCGAATCCAAACAAATTCCTCCTTGTCTCTCATAGTCGGTCTTGGTAGGTCCCCAAGTCGAGCCATCCCACCATTTGTGGTATATTGCGCCGTCGGTGCCAACGACAAAGACATCCAACCGGTTTCCGCCCCAAGACACTGCTTCTGGCTCATGGAGAAGAATACCACCCAACGACTCCCAAGTTCCCCAGTTCGAACCGTTGTTATACCAGTTATGCCATAAGGCTGAATCAAGGCCTTTTGCAAAGACGTCGATTCTGCCGGGACCCCAACATACCGCCTTTGGTTGTCCAACGACCTTCGAGCCGATAGACATCCACTCTACCCACGAGCTGCCATTCCAGGACCTGACCCACACCGCGCTATCGGTACCTGTCACGAACACGTCGATTCTGTTTGGACCCCATGAAACGACAGTGGGCGTGTCGTAGAGACATTTTCCACCTAGATTCTCCCAGGCTCCTCCAGCACCTGCTGGACCCCAAGATGAGCCGTCCCACCATTTGTGATAGAGACCTCGATCGGTCCCAATGACGAATAGATCAATTCTGGATTTAAAACCCTATGTTAGCTGCTAAAGATTCTCAGTAATCGATCTTACCGGTTGGGAGCCCAGGCCACGGCAGAAGGCTTGCCCATGCATATACCTCCCATTTTTTCATAGCCAGTCTCACTCGGTCCCCAGGCGGAGCCGTTCCACCACTTGTGATAGATGGCACTGTCTGTACCAGTCACGAAGACGTCGAGACGGTCAGGTCCCCAGGAAACCACTCCAGGATCATAGTAGCAGGTGCCGCCCAAGCCTTTCCACGGACCATTGGACGGGGCAGGATGCCAGCCCGAGCCATTCCAAAATTTTTGATAGAGGGCAGAGTCAACTCCGACTCCAAAGAGATCCAGACGGTTGGGGCCCCAGGACGTCATGACTGTATAAGAAGGCTAGAGATCGGTAGAGCGCAGGTGGATTGAATTTTCGAGATGAGGGACTTGTCGAGAAAGCCCCGTCTTTTAAATGTCGTGAGAGAGACCTGGGAACAAGTAACCAATCTGGAACAAATCTGGGTAATGGCACACGTTCGTGCGGTTCTAGTCTTGAGCGGAGAGTAATGAATTGATCGTCCAGAGTTCTCCCAAATCTAGTATTCACCGTATGGCAAAGAAGTTCGGATCCAACGTGCATCATGTTCTGGGGCCGAGCGCACATTTGTGCACTGAGCGGAGAGCAATGCCTTGATCGTCTGGCATTGGTCGCCGAATGCTCGTCCTCTTACCGTCTTGCGCTCACAACCTAAACTAGTTCAACTAGTCTTGCCTTGGACTCTAACAGTATGACGGATGGGGACGATCTTGCACCGTTAGTCGCCGCGACATGCATATGGGGTAGAACTATTCAAGATGACATGTTAATAGAATGCAGCCTCCGTGGTACCTCGACATACGTGGCAGCGGTTCTTGTGTCAATAAACGGCGCAAAAGGGATGACACTTTCACCAAAAAGTCGCTGTCGTTGGGTGACATTTCATTTTTGATGATTCCACATCTGATCAGTCATGCGACCAGTCGACATCGCTTCTAGTGCCGTTCCTGCACCATTGCCAAGGCGGCCTCATGTCGATACTTGTGGAGCCGTATGCTCCAACAAGTGATTTCGCGATTTGTCCCTTACATAAGGAGGTTCTGGGTGTGTACAACTCTGTATTGACAGAGGCAATAACCAGTTGGGGTGCGGCGAACTGGCGGTCCGCGTACTTTTTACAGCCTTGAGCTTGTGCCTGCGACCAGTTGCTGTTCATATTGTCTCACCCTAAGCGTGCGGCTTGTGGAGAGAATGGTCTTGATCGGTGAGAAGAGACTTGATTGTTTGAGGTCATAATATTCGTAGTTGATGCTTTGATGTTAGTGAGAAGAAGAGTACATATGAGATCGTCAACGGGTTCCCAATGACATCTTCTGACCACCAATCCGTGAGCTACAGGATTACTTGCCACTCCGTCCCGACTCCGTCGATTAGATAAGAGCAATGCGATATTATGCGGAACCAACGGCACAGGATCCTGCTGTGTTTACCGTCTGAGCGTCAGAACTCCAGCACGACCACGCCTTCTGATAAGATTGATTGGCATCTGTCTCTTGCGGCTTCCACCGCTGGAGACCTAGATCGTGCCTTGTTTTCGCACGGTTTTGAGCTTCTTTCATAGGGGTCAACCGGGTGTCTCACATTTTTTCCCTTTTGTATGCATAACGGCGGGGGAGAAGCAGTGCGCAGCGTGTCAATGTGGCCAGATGACCTCTCGGAGAGCCTGCCGCGTTCAAGCCGTTAAGTTATGCAATTTAGCTACCTGGTACAAACGTTTGAGCGCTTTCTTCAGTGAACCATGCGTCGAAAAGCTTGAGCCGAAATGTAACACTGGAACTGGTTTTACAGCGAAAAATCTCCGAGTCGGATGTAGCCAAACGCCGATGGCATAATGTAGACATGTCCTTGTGGAGAAATACCATTTGCATCGATCTGTAGATTCGAGACGTGAAAATGATCCATGAGTCTCACACTGCAAGTACCCAAGCATTAGCACGGCTTTTGACGCCCCACATCCACAGAAAACACTGGCATATCAGGCAACGTGACGGCTCGCCTGGCATCCGTTTTACTTCGTGTGGGGTACGATACTCGTAGCTCATCCCGTCTCGGTTTTTTGTATACTCCTGGGCCTGAAGGCCTGACGCCCAATCCAATTGTGTTATTCGAGAGAAAAGAAAAAGGCAACGTGATTACTAAGAGTGACACAACGGCGTGTGGCGTCACGTCTTTCTGATCCGATTGAATGTCGCTCAGGCTACTTGCTGGCATCTCGCGCTCGCGCCCCCCAGCCGACCTCCAAACATGGATGCGAGCACAAACGTCTTCCGTTGTCTTCCAACAGACACGTGGAATGAGGAAAGGTAAAACACTCACTGAATTGTTAATGTCGCTCAACCGTCATAGGTCCGCCGAAGGTTGAAAAAGATGACAAAGGCCAGATTAAGAAACGGAATAAAAAAGAAGGGGCAGGGGTGTTTAGTCGTTCTTTGGTACATGTTGACTCAGCAGCGGATGGGGCTCTTTCAGGACTTGCCGAGTTCAAGCCAGTTAAGTGTACCGGTTTCGTTTGCGCGGAGGGCATTGACGTTCGGTGGCAGAAATATGTCACGGAGAAAGCTATTGGCAAGGCCTGTGTCTTTTCGTTTCCGGACAATGACCCTGTTCGAAAGTTTGGGTTGCCGAAAAGGTTGCTGTTGGAGGTACTGTTCCATTTTCTGCCATGGATCATACTTATGTCAATTTGCAGTACCGGATTCTTTCCCGGCCGTATACTGTAATTCGTGGCGTGACGGTAGATTTGATTGGAAAATTAAAGGCTGCGAAGGATCATTCGAGTGTAGAATCAAGGCTTGTTCTCAGTGAGTCGCGAGCCGATGGGTGTAAAACGAGAGTAATTGATGCCGCATGTAGCTGGACGCTCAGGCGCTGGCAAGAGCTCTGTTCTTCTCCAAGCTGTCGAGTACTGTGCACGAAGCAACTGGGTCGTGATTTATATACCACGAGGTGTCAACCTTGTCAATTCGACGACACCATATGCGTATGATCTCAGGACTCGAACTTATTTACAACCTCAGTTTGCGTTTCAAACACTCCAACGCACGCTATCTGTTAACGACCATCTCTTTTCATCGCTGCACACATCCAAAAAGCATACATTTGAGAAACGAGAGCTTCCTGCTGGCTCATCCATAGCTGATCTAATTGGCATTGGCATCAAGGATGCGTTGGCAGCTCCTTTCGTTCTCGACGCTCTTATGGCTGAACTTGGCCAGCAAATAAAGTGAGCCAACGATTCCATATCGCAAGTATCATTCTACAACTTTTTTCAGATATCCAGTACTGCTGGCTGTAGACGATTTTCAGGCTTTGTATTGCAAAACGGCATATCGAGACCCGTTTTTCTCGACGATCTGCTCATATCACCTGTCTATGCCGCGGTTGATCCTAGAATTTGCGTCTGGGAGGAGAACCTTTGTGAGTTAGTCATTTTCTCATATATACTTTGATTGAGAACTTGGGCAGGCTAAGGGAGCGGTACTGGGAGCAATCACATCTTCAGACCCATCGTACGCTCTACCTCTGGAATTGCGAGAGGCTCTGGGGATAGCTTACGATCGTGCAACGAGCGCGTACGACAAACGGTCCAAGACGATGAAGGAATACACAGTTGGACTGGAAGCAATACGAATTCCGGAACAACTGAGCATAGCCGAGGCAGGATCGCTGTTTGAAGTATGGAAGGAAGAAAAAGTGATGGGATCCGAGGCGTACGATGAGGTTTTTCTGTCCAAATACAGCGAGTCGAGCGGGAATGCAGGCGAGTTTGTCAGGGGCGTCTTGTCTTCGCTTGCGATATGATGGCTAGTATTTGTGCGTGTTTGTCGCTGGTATTTCACATGCCTCGCAGTCGCGGTATTTGAGGCGGCCTTTCTCTCTCTTCGTCATGTCGCCTGCTCCGCCTGCTGCCCGCCCCACCGTTGATGCCGACGACGAGAGCGTTCGCATCGCCGTCAGCGCCCTCGGTGACATGCGCAATGCCGCTCCCCGCACTCGCTCCCCGCCATCTCCGCCATCCCCTTCTTCCGCTCCATCCCCGAGCCTCGTCTCCCGCGTCTCCCATCTGCCCCTCGTCCACTCTGTACTTAGAACATACGAACAGGGCAAGGCTTCTTCCCGCGTCGTCAAGGTAACACCGCTGCTCGATATGCTCAAGCATAGACTTTGTTTGGCTCACCTTCCCCAATATCCATAGTATGGGGCTGAGATGATGGAGTCGAGCGTTCGCACCATCTCTCGCCCGGTCATTGATCGCCTGCCTGTCAACGTTAATCAGATCGACGAGTTTGCCTGTCGGCAGCTGGATCGGGTGAAGACTATTTTCGGCCGTGTATTCGGCGTCTTGTTAACTGATCGTCTAGTTGGACAGGTATCGCCGCATGTCTACCGGCGAGTCGACCAGTGCGCCGTTGATGGGCAGTCCAGATACTCTGTCGAGCTCACCAGATATGCTATCGTCTGGCGCAGCGATGGCTGACTCGTACGGATCGCATCCGTTGTCCCCCGACTCCCGCTCGTCGACGCCAACATATGTGGGTGAAGAGATATCGCCAACGAATGGAAAGACTATTACGTATCAAAGTGAGACAACCGGTTCGCCTTCGGTCAACCAGAATCTAGAGAGACAGGTTGCGCAGCGTAGTCGCTGGCAAGCCGTTTTGTTGGAAGCGGGAGGTCTGAGTGCGGCCCTCAGTGACGAAAATATGAGGCGTCTGAAATACTGTTTACATTGCTTACAAGTACGTATGCCATTCCATTTGTCCTGTGCGTTTATCCAGTCTTTTTGTAGTATGCCACGGCACAAATCGATGCCCAAATTTTAATACTTCGTGATTTAATTGCGGGGCTTCAGCCACTACCCCCCGTCTCCTCATCTCCATCGCGACACCCAATCTCTCAGGCACACATACGAACGCTCACGGACGTGCGCCGCGACCTCGTACAGACCATCCGCCAGGTGGTTGATGTGGTAAGCAAGTATGCCGGGGGCGCGTTACCCGAGCCGGCGCGCACGCGTGTGCGTGGGTTTATCCTGAAGCTCCCGCAGAGATGGGCCAGCAAGGCAGGTGTCAGTGTATCCAATGGGGCTCCATCTGAGGGTGCGGGAGTGGGTGATCGCGAAACGGTGACTGCTGCAGCGTCTGGATCGGGTGCAGTGAGGAGGCCGAATAGACGTGCTGCGTATCGTGAACGTGGGGCGGGGGCGGACTCGAGGACGTCCAGCCGGGCACCGTCTCCTTCCTCGCCAAGGGTATCGCGAAGCGCGTACCCCCACCCCGATACGGCGCAGACGGTCGGAGGCGGTTCTGGAGATGTGGATGGTAATGGAGAACCTGCCGTCTCTACCGGCGCTGCTATGCTTGCTGCGCAGCGAATTCTGACGCTGGCAACGGAAAGTTTGGATATGATGAGGGGTGTAACGGGGGTTATGAAGGATAGTTTGGATCGTGCTGATGCGTACGTCTCATCTTTCTTTTTTGTTCCCGTTGAATAGTAGGAGCTGACTGTCATTTCAGATGGGTTAATCGCCTGCGTACGGTTGGAATACAGAGAAACGAAACTGGGGGCGAAGCAATACCGGGAGAGGGGGTGGACCCCCCTAGGGCGACATCTCCGACGGACAAAATGTGGCACCACAGGAGGGGTAGCTCGGGCTACTCTAATGCTACCCGTGTGGAGGACGACAGAGAGGGTGGTTGGGGCGACTTTTCGTCTGGGCTGGCGTCGCCTACCATATCGGTGGCTGGGTCAGTGTCTGGGTCATCGACGGCATATTCGTCAACGTATAATGCCCCCAGTGGGACGTCGACTCCTGGCGGGAACTTGGCAGTGGGCAAACATAGTCCGAACGTGTTGCCTATTGTGCCGCTGGGAGCGATGAGTCTTGACGGGAGAAGAAGGAGAGAGGTGGAAGACTTGGAACATATGGATGTGGATGTGGATGAATGAGGCGGATCTAAGGGTGTTTATCTTTCCTCATTTTTTTCGAGTTTGCTTGGGCTTGAAATCACTCGCTTCGATTCTTTTGACATTGTAATTGTATATTTATGCATGAACACGAGAATGTAAAACTTGGTCTACGTCCAAGACTAGAACGTGGAGTTCTCGGGCGGCTGAGGTAGCTTGCGGTTATTGAATGATGCCATTTCCCTGCAACGAGTCAGATGGGTGCAATGGACACTATGAAGGAGGGATGTACTTTCTGATTTCTACCAATAAATTCTCAATGCTACTGCTCCTCGTCCAGTTCGCCAAGACGGAGAGTTTACGAGGGTCTACTTGACCGTCTGTCTGATTGACAAAAGGCAGATTGACGCGGGAGATGAACTGGATGGCGGGGGGTTGGTCAGGGTATTGTTCCCCGCAAGTGATCTTGAGGCTGTAGATGCGGTTTTCATGTACGGTCTGATTGAGCGGGAGGGGTCGATGCAATGCAAAGGAAATAAAAGGGGAGGCGTACATGACCTGGACCGATGATAGTACCATTCCAGTTGCTCATCATGATATCATCGCCATCTTCGAGGCCGTAGGAGCAGGAGCCGTCCCCGATGCCCTTTTCGCCCTTTTCAAGCTCCTCGAGCAGGCGAAAGTTTCTAGGAACTGGGAGAGGCAGGGTTGACAGGGCGGGAGCAACAGAGACAGAGGGGACGCACTCTTGGCCATTTGGACTCAGTTGAGCAGAAGTGATGCTGTGACGATGTCACATCAGCCTTTGGCTTTATTCTGTAGGCCTCTGACAGTTTTACCCCCAGGTTCGCTGCAGTCAAGGTCAAGTTCGTGTCTGCAGCTACGTATGTGCCATTGCTTGCCCAAGTACTACGCCAGCTGATAGTGCACGACTCTGCCATTCCATGCTCGTGATGCATATTGCCAAGCGTTGCACAGCCACATCCCTTGACACAGCCTCCTTTTCTCTTCGCTTCTCCTTCTCAGAACTGTTAGAATGTTCGGAGGCGGCACAACGAATCCGTACGACGATATCGTCAGTCAGTATTTTTCCTTCAAATTTTCTTATCCATCCTTCGCCTGCTCACCATCTGCCATATCCAAGACAAGACCACTGACGAAAATCTTACAAGCGAGAACTGGGAGCTCATCCTCAACTTGTGCGATAAAGTCTCGGATGAGGGCCCAGAAGGGTGCGTCTCTCCGTTTTTATGTGGTTCAAACAGTCGTCGACACCGCCAGACAGGGCGCGGAACGTAATAGCCTCGATACTCAAGCGTCTGGCCCATCGGAATCCGAATGTTCAATTGTATGCGCTCGCACTTGCAGAGTCCCTCTCCAAGAACTGTGGGGCGGAGCTGAACCGCGAGATCGCGTCCAGGGCGTTTACCCAGGGTCTCGAAAAGCTGGTGACTGACCGAGTGCGTCGTTTCGCTTTGATTTGGTTGCGCTTGGTGGAATTGACTGCGGGCATAGAATACTCATGAAAAAGTGAGGAAGCGTGCTCTGATTCTGGTAGCTACGTGGACGGCGGAGTTTGAGAACGATGCGACGTTGGGCGTGATGGAAGATTGTTATAACAACCTCAAGGGAAAAGGTGCCAAATTCTGCTCAGCTAGTTCTTTGGAGGGGGACTGACATCTAGGATTAGGCTACAAATTTGATGTACCGCAAGAACCCCTTCCACCATCCGTTGACGACGATATTCGAAGGAAGGAAGAGGAAGAGCTGCAGCGCGTTCTAGCCCTCTCCATGCAGGACAAGGGTGGGAGGGGGCAATGGTCCCAGTATCCCAATGCGGGGTCGTCGAGTACCGAACGTGCAAAACCTCCGGTCCAGCCCTCCGCTACGACTTCCACTACCAGCACTACCACCACTAGTCTTGCATCCACGAATGCCCCGTCAAGATCATCGTCCTTGGCGTATAGGCAGTCTTCGTACCACAGTGGATATGTCCCAGCCCGGGCGGAATCTCCCGCTGCTGTGCCAGTACGTCAATCTCCTCCACAGCAATCCCAACCACAGCCATATCCGAAGCCGCAGCCGCAGCCACAAGCACAGCAGCAGGCGCATAAACAGCAACAGCATCGGCAGTCACTCCCTCTTTATCATCATTCCGCACCGTCGGTTCCGTCTTCTCAGCAGCCTGTCTCGATTGTAGAGCCTGCTTCGACGAGTCCCACGCCTACCCCTACGGTCTCCACTGCTGCATCCTCTATTACCTCACCCACTTCACCCGTCTCCACGCCTAATAGCGCGATCGTAACGCGCGTGCGCGCTCTGCACACGTTTGAGCCAACGGAACCTGGAGAGCTTGCATTTGATAAGGGGGATATCATCCGGGTCGTTGATCGTGGCTACAAGGATTGGTGGCGCGGTCAGTTGAAGGGACGGACGGGCATTTTTCCTGTGAATTATGTGGTGAGTATTGTCACCCCTTTTGGTTTTTGAAGCTTGGTGCTGAGACGGTTATGATGTAGGAACCCATGCCCGAGCCGACCGCCGTAGAACTGGCCAAGGAAGCCGACCAAGAGGCGTCTGTGTTCGCGCAAGCTATGAATGTCGAAAAACTGTTGAATATGTTGCGATCGTTTGATCCTGCCAAAGATAATTTGGCGGATAACGAAGAGATTCAAGTATGGATTTTGGATCTAATCCATGACCCGAGTTTGGTTTTGATGTGCATTTAGGAATTGTATCGCTCCTGTATGGCACTGCGCCCCAAGATTGTCAAATTAATTGACAAGTATAGCCAAAAGCGGGGTGAGTTTGGGCACCTGGTGTTTTTTTTCGACCATTGATTGTGCTATAGCCGATCTTGTATCGATGAACGAAACGTTTATCAGGGCTCGTGCGATATTTGATCGTATGATGGAGGAAAGTCTCGCAAAACATACTGGGTGTAAGTGCCTTTCTTGGTGTACGCTTGCTGTTTCACCCAACCAAACCTAGTTTATGACCAAACTTATCATGCTGCTTCATATGATCCCCGCGGCCGCGTTGCCTCTCCTCCAGTGGGCGGAGGTCCTCAACCATTCGGCTGGAACACGTCCCTATACGACCACTCTGGCTATACCATCTACCCCACCAAAGGGGCTCCTTACCCTGCACAACACGCCCAGCATCCTCAACACGAGACAGCTGTTTCATATAATCCTACCACTCCTGGGCCAACGATCATGCATTTGCCCGCTTCGACACCTGCAGCTGCCACGTCACCCTATCCCGAGCATGCTTCATATGCTCACCCTCCCCAGGGACAAGTATATCCAGGGCCCGGAGCGTATCAGACTGCTGCTCAGTTGGGCGATGGCGTACCATATGGCATATCGTCCTATCCTGGTCAGGTGACGGCTCAGCCGCATACCCAGTCGCAGATACAACCGCAGGTTCAGGGGCAGGCTCAAGGATACCATCACGATTATCAGTCAGCGGGATACCCGCAACAGGCTCAAACACCGGCGGGGCAGATGCCACAGCACCAGTCACAACCTCAGGTGCAAGTGCAAACTCAATCGTATCATCAAGACTATCCGGCGTCAGGGTACCCGCAGCAGACGCAAGCACCAGGCCTAGGGAAAACACAAGCGTATCAGAGTCAGCAGCAGCAGCAGCAGCAACCGACACATTCACAGTTGCCACAGTCACCTACCATCCAGGCGCAAGTGCCCCAGCAGCAAGCGGGCCTAGGGCAGACACAAGTGTATCATTCGGATTATCAGAGTCAGCAGCAACCAACGCATTCACAATTGTCACAGTCCCCTTCCTTCCAAGCTCAAATGCCCCAGCAGCAAGTACCGGGCCTAGGGCAGACACAAGTGTATCATTCCGATTATCAAAGTCAGCAGCAACCAACGCATTCACAATTGTCACAGTCTCCTTCCTTCCAAGCTCAAATGCCCCAGCAGCAAGTACCGGGCCTAGTGCAGACACAAGGGCATCATTCGGATTATCAAAGTCAGCAGCAGCAACCGACACATTCACGGCAATCACAGTCACCTACCATCCAGGCGCAAGTGTCCCAGCAGCAAACACCCAGCCTAGGGCAAACACAAGTGTATCATTCGGATTATCAGAGTCAGCAGCAGCAGCAGCAGCCGATACAATCACAGCAGTCACAGTCACCTCCCATCCAGGCGCACGCGCCCCAGCAGCAAGCGGCTCTTCAAACCCAACATCTGAGCCAGCCACAGGGCCAGGAACGTTTATCGCTTGATACAAGTGTGGGTCAGGGCCAGGAGTACGGGCCAACGGAAAGTCAAGTTCAGTCTCAGGCTCAGGAGATTCAGTATGAGCAACCACAGTCTCAGCAATTGCAGCGTCGCCAAAGCACCGCGTCCACTCAAAACAGTCAAGCGCAGGCCCAAACGGGTCCGCCATACGTGTTTGATCCAAACACGACGTATACTGATCCGAATGTGCAAGCTTGGGCGCAATATTATGCGCAAGGAGGGAAGGATCCCGCTGGTGCCGTGTATTTCTTCTCGGTGCCAGGTGTGACGGATGGGGAATCTCCTCCGGTTGTGTTACAGTCTCAGCCTGGGCAAGGGCTACAGGGGCAGCTGGGCCAGGGACAGCAGCAGCAACAACGCAAACCTGCTGGGCAGTATCAACAATCTCAAGCGAATGCGGGATCTGCCACCTCTATTGGAGCTGGGACCCAGTATCAATATCAACAGTCTCAGGCAAACGCAGGGTCTGCTACATCTCTTGGTGCGGGATCCACGGCTGACAATAGTAGCGTTGGGAGCAGTCCTCGTCAGTCATTCTCACATGCCACTACGGCGATGACGGCAATGGGCGCCGAGACGGGGCAGAGCGTGCCTTCCTGGGTGATCCCAAAGAAGACGTCGTTGGTAGGATTGAATGTGACAGGCGAGAAGCCCGAGTCACCCGTTGCTCAGCAGGCGGGCGCAACTCCAACTACCGGAGCGTATGGCATGGGTGGTCAGACGTATTATGCGCTGCCCAACCAGTTTGCGGGGATGAGCGTGGCAGACCAGCATTGACAAGTATTCGTTTCTGTAGCATTAGATATATACGACTCAATATACCGTGAAACCATCATGCTATAGCCTTGGAAACGAAATCTTGAGATCTGCTGACTAATCTATCTAACCATTTTTGAATGGGATGCGGTTTCCAAGATCCATGTTGGATGGCTATGTCGCCTCCAAGCCAGCCAACCAATAATGTGGTGGGTTCTCCTGCTGATAAACGGCTCACTGCGGACAGCACGGACGACTACAGCTGGAGCAAGTACGCTAGAAGCTATTATTGGTCCTGCAGTACGGCATCCACGAGCGCTAGCACGCAGAAGGACTCCAAGGGTGGCGGTGGGTTCATGAGTCTGGGCAAGTCCTTGACGAGGAAAGTGTCAAGCCGGTGGCATAAAGTTGGGGGGAGCATTGCGGCGGAAGGGGGTTCCAGCGACACAAGCAATAGGTCTGCCGCCATCCCAAGTGGAGAGACGGGAGCTGCATCTGCCGCCCAAGCCTCCGCAAAAGGCTCTATTCAGCGCTCAGGCAGCGCTAGCACCGAAGAAACTCAGGCCAGGTCTGCCCTCGAAGTGAGCAAGGAACGGATACAAAAGATGCGCAGTCGCTACTCCATGCGTATCTCGGTCGACCGTGACTTGAAGCCAGCTGATATGAAGTCTCCCGCATCTCCAGCCCCGAGTACGCCTACTCCTAGCACTCCCACCTCCTTGGATAGAGGGAGGGTCCCAAGGCGGCTCGTCAAGCCCCGGCCCTCCGGTTCCTCCGCGGACCCGTCTCCCTCGCCTGGGCCATCCGCATCTTTATCGGCGTCCGCCTCTGCTCCGTCTTCCGAAAAGGCAGGTAACGGCAAATTATGGAAACTCATGAAACGTATCAGCACTGGCGGGCTTAGGGACAAATACCGTTCTTACTCCCCATCTAAGCAGCATCTATCTAACTATAGTGAAGAGTCACTCTCACATACCTCCTCATCCACACACGGTCCTCCGCCCCCTGTACCTGCTCTTCCAAAGAGTTTCCAAGGTTTATTTCCTGTATCACCCCCTGCAAGTCGCACTTCGTTATGTAGCGAGGGTCAGAGGACAGCCGACGTGTCTAATGTTAGTTGTTTTGGCCGTATCTTTTGCTATCGCCCGCCGTTTGTTCTTACCCCTGTTCTTCCATAGTCTGCTCAAGTGAATGCAATTCAAAATAGAAGCGTGGACAAGGATAGATCTGTGTCTTCACCTTTGCCTACGGAAGCCCGACAAAAGAAAATGATGCAATGCATACGACCTATATCTTCTGTCGGCATCCTCAGAAGGCAACGATCCATATCCAATGGGATTGCCGCCTCTACCTCTGCGAGCGAACTCAGACCAATCCCTACTCGAACGCCCTCTGGGCAAACGAAGCCTAAACTCCCTTCTCGCCCGAGCACGGCCCGATCCTCGTCTCCAGTTTCCTCAGAATCAACACGCTTCTTTGGCAGCAGCCTCTTTGGCGGGTCTCGTAGTATGCGCAGCAGACGTTCTTCTATATCGTCTTTGGACGAGGCGAACGGGCAACATATCCATCATTATCATTTACCTCTACATAATCATTACCAACACCTACACCCTAATCATCACCAACACCAACTTCATAAGCAACAACAGCAACAAAATAATAGCAATATTAATGGTAATAACGGCTTGGTGTCTGTGCCACCTGTGCCAACTAATATTTTGGCAAAACATATTCTTCCGCCGGGAGCGCTTATGAGAGAAGAGGTCAAGATGGGTCAGAATACGGCCGAGAATGAGAATGGGAGACGGAAGAAGGAGAATAAAGAAAGTGTTTCGACTGGCGCTGGCGCTAGCACGATGGCACAAAGCGAGAGCGAGAGTGGCAACGGAGTTACGGCTACGGAAAGGAGCGCGGGTAACGGTGGCCCAATATACGCGAAGGGTATCATCGAAGGTCTATCTGCGCAAAGGATCGCCCAGCCTCCTAGAAGTGTGACGATGCCCGTGCCGCAGTCGAACGGGGTCGCTGGAAGTGGTAGAATGCCACCTAGTCCTGGCCGAAGTACGAGTCTGGGTCGTGATGAATGGAGCATTGCCCAGTCACCTGAACACGAGTTACCCTCATTGCCGTTTCCACCTAGGAAGCGAGGAACATCCGAAAAGGCTAAGCGAGATGACGACGTGGTAGATGATGGGAGTGGTAATGCAAAGATGCAGGGGAGAGGCCGGTCCTCGACACTCGCTTTTTCACCCGTCTCTTCCCCATCTCTGTCACGCGCCCCTTCGATTTCGCATTTTTCCAAGGTGGGAGAAGCTGAAGAAAACGTCACACCTGGGCTGTCAACGTTTGGGAGGGTTGTTGGGAAACAATTTGGAATGGAGAGGATGGAGAATCCGTCTTCCGTCTCAGTGTCTGGCTCTGTTTCAAGTCTGAGCTCGATTTCTGCAAGTTCTAGTCTCGATTCTAGATCGGAATTGAGTCTTCACGGAAGGAGGTCGATATATGGATCAATATCGAGAAAAACTCGGCACTATCTGTCAATGTCCTCAGGTATCGACAAATCCACCGTCTCAAGAGCATACTCCTCGTCTTCTCCTGATATGTCCTTACCCTCACCAACGATCTCGTTACCCTCGCAATCACGGCCATCAGTACCACCCCTGAACTTGATGTCGCAGCCACACTCGCCAGTACCTGGAACGTTTAATACGTTGATGAGGAAGCTGAGTTTTTCAAACGGGTCTGGGTTTTCCGTGTCGTCGTCTTCGTCTGCGGCTCCTACGAGACCCGTGATGGACTCCAGGCGGCCGTCTGTCTCCCCAATTTTGAGGGGTGATGGTACGGGTGAGGAGAAGGAGCAGAGCAGTAAAAGGAACAGTCGGAAGCTTCTGAGAAAAACATCGGTGGGGGAACGTCATCGGCGAATGAGTAATGGTGGATCTACGAGTGCCTGTTCTCCGCGCAACGTGGACGATGTCAAATGCAGCTCCGATCACAAGAACACCCAAAGCAAGTTCGCCTATTCCATGACAGAGATGGAAAAAAGAGAAAAATGGGAAGATCTACTTGAAAGGAGCGACAGGGCTGGTGGAACGATTCATTTGAACGCAGATGGGGAGGGATTGTTATCGGATAGAATGTTGGCGAGGATATCTGCGGTGAGCCTGGCGACAACTGTGGGGACGCAGGAACGTGAGGGCCCGTCCTCTTGAGAAGCCCTCGTTCCGGCTGCCTAGAATGTTGGCCATTGATTTAGCGGATTTGCGCACATGGTAGATACTGATATAGGTAACGTAATCACTAAGTACTCAAGAACAATATGAATATGAATAGTTAACGTTCGAACGTTCAACGTTCAACGTTCAACTATGATGATCTCAAAGGCCTGAGACATGCTAGAGACATCATTACCCCTTACCACTCACTTCAATCAGCACCGTGAATCAGGAACGACACGAGTCACATGTATCCGCTGAGGATTGAACGACCCCTCTCCGAATTCACATATATTCCCGAGTCTATCAGAACTCCCAACGCCATCGTTCACTTGCAATACGAGTATGGCAAGGAGCCACCCAAACCGAGCCAGGGTCAATGGACGTGTTTCGTCTGCCTGAGCGATACGCATTGTAGCGTGTGTCCGGTCCCCGATGGCGACGTTTTGCTGCATAGCGGGGATTTGACAGATACGGGCACAATCGAGGAAGTGAAGGGTACGATGGAGTGGTTGTGTGGGCTGAAACACAAGGTCAAGATGTGCGTCCTTCATTTGATCGTTGTGACGGTGATTTGGGACTGACGGTTCGTACTGTGAAGTATAATAGCAGGGAATCACGATCTGACGTTCCACCATGAATGGTACGGGACGAACTGGAGGAGGTGGCATGATGAGCGAGAGGTTGGCATAGCCGCAGACTTTTCATCCATATATGATATGCCTAATCCACTTGTCCTGCAGGATGAAAATGCCATTATGGAGTTGGTGAAAGGTCCCGCAGCAAAAGAGGCTGGAATTGTGTATCTCAACTGTGAAAAATACCAGTTTTCTGTCGGAGGCAAGACATGGAGCGTTTATGGGTCTCCAGTATGTTTAATGAGTCGTCCTTACCAATGTTACCATGGCATAACATCCTTCTTAGTGGCAACCCGCGTTCTGTAATTGGGCGTTTAATTACAAGAGGAATCAAGCTCATGGTGGGTTGCCGAATCTGTTCTATGATTTGACTCAGATAGTTTTACAGTAATCGTCGATAAAATACCCAATGTGGATATATTGTAAGTCCTGTGATCGATTGCTGTGCAGAAGATGATATACTTGGAGGTGCCAGGTTGACACATGGACCGCCATACGGTGTCCTTGATGAAACAACGCGCAAGCTCAAAGTGGGATGTGAGACACTCTCCAAGCGGCTTCCGCAGTTGCAGCCTCGACTACATCTATTTGGGCATATTCATGAAGCGCACGGAGCTCACATCCACACTTGGGATGATGCCGGGCTAAGTCCCATAGCGCGGTTATTCGATGCAATAAAGAACCGAGGGAATCAGGCGAGTGAGCCCCCAGGCCAAACTGTTTTTGTCAATGCCTCGAACTTGTCATCTCCTTCATACGGGGGAAAGCGTGTTCCCTTTGGGGGTCCGGGATTCCAGCCTGTTATTGTAGATTTAAAGGACGAATACTAGCTGGTCGACGCGTTATTTGCAGATATTTGTATCAGGCGACCTTGGGAACGAACCGCGTGCAACTTTGCCCGCAGTCAACTACTGCCACAGGCAACATCATGGGCGCTGTTCAGAGCTTTGTGACATCCACAGAGGGTGGCGTGATCGTCGCAGCTACGTTGGTCTTCGTTGGTGCTGTCGAGTACAGTACCTATCGGACATCTAAGCAACTGGAGCGGGGTTTTGAGAAGGAGAAGGGGAAGAAGGGAGACGGAAAAGAGAAGGGGAGGGAGGACAAGAAAAGGGGGGCTAGCGGGGATGCGTTCGATGCCAGTAAAGCCAGGAAAAAGAAGGGCAAGAAACACGCCACCGCTGCACCAATTATCACATCCAGTGCCGCAGAAGCTAGCCCAATAGTGACAGCGACAGCTCTGCCAATTCCAGGAGACTTTGACACCACTAGTATGGTCACGCCAAAACCCAAAAACAAAAGCAAGGCAAGAGTCATAATTGCTAATGCTTCTGCTCAGACTGTCGAAGGCGTTGAGGACGAAACCTCTTCTGCGACTCCGAACGAAGCTCCGTCACGCCTCACCATCTCGTCTTCTGGAAGCAAGCCCAAAAAGTCAAAGAAGAAGAAAAAGCTTGCAGTCGGAGCTTCGGCTTCGACGTCAACTCTAACTCTACCAGATACTTCTTCATCCAAGACGACCTTGTCGGCATCGAATCCGGCGGCCATCCAGCCCTCCGCGGTACTTACTTCTACTACTACTCCGACGACGACGACGACGAAGGATCCTGCTGTCAGAGTGAAAGGAATGGATGCCGTAGTATCTCATGGATCAATAACAAAGGATACTTTACACTTAGAGGAGGGGTCGGCAACAGATGACGAAGGGAAGCCTTTCTTGGCCTCTTTATCTAGCTCTCGACAAGAAACCATGGGGCATTCAAGGGTGCTAGGCATTCCGCCGATAGGAACGTCGTCAATTTACTCAGATACAGACAGCTCATGGACTCATGTTCAACGCGGTGGCCGCAATAACCATTCTTCCTCTGGCCCTGGTCAACTCTCCACAAGTGATGCAGGCGTAGTGTCTTCGGTCACCGATGACGGATATCCTTCTTCTTCCCCCGTTGCGGAGCGTGCGGAAGACACAGAAGAAGAAGATACACTGCAAACACAAGCACAAGGTTTAGGCTTAGGAAGCACTTACGTCCGGGCCTCGGAGGGTTCGGATGACGGCAGCAAGAATAGCAATGCGCCGAGGAAAACGCTTGCAGGGTAAGTGGCTCGTGCGGCAGTTCTGGTTTGTTTTTTTTGTCGCTGATCTTGGGCGAACTTAGTCTGCTGGAAACGCCAGATAATCTAAGCCCATCACACACAGTGCGTCTGCGACCGCTACCCGGTGAAAAACCTGTGAGTGGGTTTTCGTGGGCGGATTATGAAGATGTGCACGTAGACGAAGGAGCTGGCCACGATGCTGATGGCGAAGATGATGGATGGGGCGTGGTCAGAAGTCGGCGATCGCGTAAGAGGTTTTAGAGCTCTTTTGTTAATCTGACTCGGTCGCCTTTTCAGGGCTCGACCGCGGTTCGTCTACTGGCGCTGGTACACCTACAGGTGATGCAGGAGCAGGCGCTTCCCAAGCTCAGAAAGAGAAATCGACAGTGACGAAGAAGCAGCGTCAGAACGCGAAGAAGCGTGAAGCGACTAAGGCGGCAAAGGCGGAGGCGGAGGCGGAGCGGCTAGCAACACTAGTTGAGCATAAGCAACAGCTAGAAAGAGCGAGAATGCTGGAACAAATTTCGAAAAGTAGTAGCAAGGTTCCAAGTGGCGGTATGAAAGCAGCTGTAGATGGAAACGGCAAGCTCGTCTGGGAATGAGTGGCTGGGGACCAGGAACCCGTGAACCGTCTGCTCATCATCGTAATATCATTATTTGGAAGAACAAAGCAGTTACGATTATCTGATAATAAGCTTGGATAGACATGCAATTAATGGAATGGCCGATCTCTTAAGGTATACATGGGGATTGCAAAGGAAGAAAGGAATTTATAGATGGGTAAAGGGTTTGTACTTATTAACTGACTCATTACGGGGGTTAGAACGGAGGAAACATAGGATGAGTACGTTGCATAGATACCACCACAACATATATTGCTCGCATTTATTAAGAGATCATAGGGTCATCGCCTCGTCGCGCTAGAAGACTATAGATAAGGAGATAATGTCCGTTGGAAAATGATGGATCGTGCGGTCCGCGAAGGCGCCACGCGACATGGGGATCACGCTTTGGAGTTACCAGAGAAGGCATGATGAAGCTGCAGGCCGTTCGGTCCGCGTGTCTTGATGGCATGCCTGAGGTCTGGCCTTGAGAAAAACCGCCACGTACGTCAGTGGCACAGACACGGATTTACCATGCCGATCGTGCATGGTATGTGCAGCCTACTAAACTAGACCCTTCACACAATGGCACAACCCGTCGGGTGCATCATTCGTGATAAGATATAACGAAACCCTATGACGTGATGCCCGGATTTAATGATGGTGTGGGTGTACGAGAAACACGCCGTCCTATGATCTCTCTCTCTCTGCATGGACGATGGTCGTGGTGGTGATGATGTAGGTTTGCTATGATTTTCGTGATGATAATATAGAGTCTGAATAAATATAGATTGCGATCATGGAAGAACTTGACATGTTCTCATTCCTGAAACAAATCCATAATTCTTGCCGCATGGGTTGCGTGGTTTCTCGTCATGGTTACCACAAGTCGGACCAAATTAACCAGGCGCAAAAAAGGGGGCGATCATGACGGCAGGAGGAATTCTAGAGAGAGAGAGAGAAACCATTGTAGAGGAAAATAAAAGGTCATAATGTCGGATGCTCGCTTCACCGTCTAGGCTCGCGCCGTGAGAGCAGCTCGGAGTCGTACCTGCGAGTAGCATGTGGTCCACCTACCCGATGCGGGTACGGTGGTGGCGTTAGTGTGGCACTGTGGGCATGAGCAGATGATGGTCTTGCCGATGACGGGCCACCCCCCTGAGTGTCATTGCCACTCCTAGGAATATTGCTGTAGTGCACGGCAGCAGAAGAAGGGCCAGAAGGGGAAATAACGCGTGGATTGCCAGTCGAGCTAGTGGTGTAACTGGGCCTTTCGGGTTCACGTTGGGGGTGCGCAGACGCTCGCCCAGTTTGAGCATCTGCGCTAGGCAGTTTTTTGACTGCGGTTCGGGAACAATGTATGGCGATGTGATCGAGGCAAGTGAAGGAGGCAGTGGGCCCTTTGGAAGGGGCGAGGCAGCAGATGGTGGTCTAGGAGGTCGACTCGTGTCGACATTGCTATTATTATTCCCGCTTACAATCGTGTTAGTCGTGCTTTCTATGGAGTCTGTGACTCTGTGCCTCAGTGACGAAGATAGCGGAGAGCGGGATCTGAGATTCAGCGGGGGAGATGCGGTGCGCGTGACGTGTGCACCGATAGGAGAGCGGAGATGAGGACTACTGATTCTCTCATGCCGTTGAATGGGCGGCGGTGGAGGCACCTGGGGCGATGCAGACAGAGAGCCAGCGTGATGATAGGTTTGCACAGATGGAGGCGCGGGTTGATAGACAGGGTAACCTAGGTGGTACGAATGCATAGCTTCCGGAGTTGAAGGCCCAGGAATGGCAGGCAGCATATGGTGGCGGCTCATTTGGCGGGTTGGGGAATTTAGCGGCATGTATTGGTGGACGAGCGTAGCGAGCTCGTCAAAGCGTGTCTTGAGGTCATCGAACTCTTGTCTAGTGACATATTTTTCCCTTAATAAAAATTTGAATGATGATTTCACGGCCAAAATGTTGAAGTAAGTTTTAGCTTACACGGGCTCCACAACGTGCCAGTGACACTTGGCTTGCTCTCCTCTGCGCGTACAAGGTGCGCATGGTTGCGATCTATCAATAAAGGTGTAGAAGTCAGCTTCCGCCACTTCATCGGCGACCAGCGCGGAAGTTAGATCATCCTACCTATCACACTTAATTTTGCGTCTTTTGCATTCTAAAAAAAGTCGATTTCCGCGTGTCATGGACAAGATGGAATGCATAGGTCATAAATTTGGTAAGAGTGAGAATGGAAAGAAAAAAAAACCAAAACGTGTAACACAATAACGCCATCAGTATATTTTCAGCAGCGGAATGAGCACCATATACCTGTACAACTTAACGCCTGTCGCCTCCGCTTCTTCTTTGGGGGTCCTTGTTGCTCTAACTCGTCTGGTTCGGATTCATGAACGACATAGCCCACATCGCCGAGTCCCCTTGGGCCTGGAAAGTGTGTCTGGCCTTGGTAGCAAAGGTGAGAGGTTTACAAACAATAGCTCAAGCTCTAGTAGTACTCGCACCTTCAGACGGTGCCATTGGCACAGGTATACCAGCAGGAGGTAAATATGGATGTAGCTGGCGAATTGAAGGCAAAATTGTCTGAGAATGACTCGGTGCGCTTCCTGAGGACAGAAGACTTGAGGATGGTAATGGACGCTGAACGTGACTCTGGGCGTCCCCTGTGCTGGAGTGAGGTCTTGACGGTTGCATGGCTCTTGTTACCGTTAGCCCTTGAGCCAGTCGAAGACCAATTTAAAGGGCATGAGGTGACGAGGAGACGGAAATCACACTGCGGGGTCTTATTCTCCAACAAGATTGAAGGCAGACGTGCATCCAAAATAGGACGCCCATCGAAAGCAGACTAGTTTCACTAGCAAAGCCTTAATATTTCCGGCAGATGGATCCAGATTGTAACGTCAGCGGAGAGCCCAGGGTCCGGCGATACAGCGCATTATAATCAAGGATTGTTAATGACTTGGCGAACGTCCCAAATAGAATCATTGACAGTACATGCATGCCACTTAGATACCCTCATGGCTTTTGGTCCGGGTTCGCAGGTATGAACCTGGCGCCGAATGAAGTCAGCCCATCATACCTGAAAGAGCAAGAATGAACGTTTAACACGGCGTTTATGGTTAAGGATGGCACGCCATCGGACAGTGCCGATCCAAGCCGCCTTAAATCCGACAAACGAGTTTCCGTCATGCTGGCGCCCGTGGCGGAGGACTTCGAGAAACAGATCAGGTGGCTAAGTGCCGAATCTAAATCCGAAAGTATCACGGCCTCTCGGGTGGCAGGCCTCTGATGTAGCACGCGGTCAACGCCCCGCCCACAGCATATTCAACAGCCGTATCTTCGCGGGCATTGCTACTTCCGTCTCGGTGATCCTGGTCAAACCAAACTCCGATAAACTTATTTCGGTTGGCTGTGTAGTCTGACTGTTATCGATGACGCGGCCTTGCACCCTTAACATACTCAGGAAGTTTTCGGAGTTAACTGACGCGATTGCCGTCAGGTCCACCCGATGCCATTCTCATTTCGTCCTTTTCGCCCGCTCATAATAAGTAAAAAAACTCCTCCATTGTGCCCAGAACAGATTAGCCACTCGTTCAGTAAATAACGGCTCGATCGAGTGACATGCCCAGTCCCGGCCTGGCTCGTTCTCCTCGTCCACCCCTGATGCAGATTCCAACAAAGCGAAACTCGCAGGCTCGAGAGGCAAGACGAGGTTGACTGTGAAGAAAGCCTTCCTCCCTGACGGAAAATTTTATAACGGCCGACATGGTCCGTGCGCCACCCCGTGGACGACTACAAAAGGAAGATTGTGAGATGAAATTTTCATCGAAAGTTATACCTCTCACTATTTGGATTCTCCCTCGATCTGTACTTGGGGGAACTTGAAGTGTCCGAGGGAGAGTGATAACTCCCTCCCAAGATCGCGACCCTTGCCACTTGGTACTTTATGATGGGACTTGGCGGCCCGTAGGGGAGTCACATACTACATGTATTGCTGTCCATGCCTTTTCAATCAAGATCCGTGACGACTCTATTGCGCAGCAACATATGGTCCACACACATGAGACAGAAGCTCGTTTTAGTTCTCTTGGCATGTTGTGCTATAACACGAGACTGGCGTCCCTTTACTCCGATTTCAAGATATTTCCGTGATGTATTATCGATTATCACCCATTCGGAAACACGAAGGCCAAAATACACATTTACAACATTATTATTATTAGGATCCTCATTCATTGCTCATTGACAAAAACCGCGGCCATACCCATGCCGCTTCCAATACACATGCTCGTGATAAATGTTTTGTGACCATACTGCTTAGCTATGTTCAACCCTGTGGCAATCTGACGCGCGCCAGCTAGTTATGACACCATAAGCTCACTGCAGACACGTTGCATTGCGGAGTTAACTTACTGCTTCCGAGAGGATGGCCAATTGCGATGGCTCCGCCATGAATGTTGACCTTTTCATAGGGGATCTTGAGCTTCTCGATACAATATACTGCCTGAGAAGCGAATGCCTCATTAATTTCATAGAAATCAATATCGTTTTGATTCAGGCCCGTCTTCTCCAGCACTTTGGGGATAGCAAAGGCTGGTCCGATCCCCATAACTCTCGGTGGTACACCAACCACAACGGCGGCGACAAATTTTCCAAGGATCGGTAATCCAAGGCGCTTAGCTACAGATCGTCGTGCTAGAAGGACCGCACCAGCTCCGTCCGACACTTGCGAAGCGTTCCCTGAAGGAGAAAACACTATGTCAACATCGAAAACAGACACGAGGGAACGGATATACCGGCGTGGGTCGTCCCGTTCTTCGTAAATGCAGGTTTTAATTTAGCTAGGCTTTCAAAGGTGACGCCATCCCTGATGCCATCGTCCGAATCGACGATAATCTCGACCTCGTTCTCCGTCTTGGGGTCAATAACCTTGGTTTTAATAGGAATGATCTCGTCCCTGAACTTTCCAGCCTTGAGGGCGGCAGCAGCCTTCTGGAATGAGGAAACCGCGAACTTGTCTTGTGTTTCACGGGTGATGCCGAAATCTGTTGCAACGTTCTCTGAGGTAATGCCCATTGGTAGCAGACAGTCCTCTGCTTCTTGATTCTGCAGGACCTCGTCTGCAACTTGTGGCATTGCACCCGCACCATAACCTTTCGTCATGGACTCGACACCAGCACCTAATCACTTTACAAACGACTGGGAGCTCGATTGAAACATAAAACACACCAATCCCGATGTCTATTTGCCCAACACGGATTTCATTTGCAATTTGATTAACAGCAGTCAACCCAGATGAACATTGGCGGTTAACGGTATTAATTGACGTGGTATTTGGAATTCCAGCATATAGAGCTGCCATACGTGCTGCGTTGGCACCTCCACCAGGTGGGAGGACATTTCCGACTGAAATGTCCTCAATGAGTTTCGGGTCTAACCCTACACGATCGTAGACAGCGCGAAGTACATGCGAGAGGATGACCTCCGGGTTCGTGTCCTTGAAACCACCTTTTCGCCCCTACCAGCACACGAGGTTGATGTCACTAACCCAATTCCAATCAAGAGTCGAACAGGGAATAGTCTACCTTTGTAATCGCCGAGCGTACCGCAGAAACAATGACTACATCGTCATCGTGCTTCTGGAGAACGTGAGCCTTTGCTGGTGACGTGGCAGTTTGCAGCGACATGGTGGGTGGTCGAAGCGAGCGTCTAAAAGGCGGGTGATTTCCGCTTATAAGCAGTAAGCGGATCCGGTAATTCACATGCAAGTTACCCCGCAAACCCTGGCAATCCGGACGGCACAACACCCTTACCAACGCTTGTGATTGAAAATCATCCAATAGCCTCGGCAACAGGCTGCGCTGTGCCTCGCATATCCGTTCTGTCTGACAAACGTCCTCCTCGGAGAAATCTTATGTAATCACCGATGTGCCAACACCTGACCTTAGCCCCGCCTGATCCGCCCACCTATGTTCAAAGCAAACTTACTCTTTAGTTGGCTTCGGCGCTTCCTCCGCGGATCGCAGCTGCACTTTCCCATTCGCTAATTATCCTGATGATGTCGACTAACGAATCATTCAGGGCGACTTCAAAAAGTGTCTTCGACGTCAGGTGCAATGTCATTTCTCAATGAAATTTTCTTCAGGGAAAAAACAACGACACCCCTATTGCCTGAAATGCATCCGAAATTGCCAGCAGTCACTGCCTCCTGTTTACATACATTCACGGCCTCTGTCCTTACCAGACTGGGCGAACTGGCTCGAATCCCGTGCTTTGATCCCAAATCAAGACAGCTTATCAATCGTTAACTACAAGTCATCAACTGACGGTCTACCGAAGGCCCTTGATCACCGTTGATCCAGGTCGTTGAAGCTTGATCCGGTATGGATCTGTGCGAGTAGAGGTGTTCTGTGCTTCTCAAGTATCATCCAACCTTTGTTCGCTTCGAAAGCCAGGAAACGTGCCAGGGTGACGTAAACGCGTGCTATACCTATACCTGATAGGCTGAACCTTCTGATAAATACGGAGAGCCCATGGGAAGTTTTGCAATCAAGAATAGCTTGCACAAAAAGCGTTTCCATTTTGTCTGGACTGGTACGTCAAACCCATTGTATGGCGTGGAGACGTTTCACCCCATTTCGGCTTCTCTCCGTGTTCGACTAGACCGCTCATTAGTGAGCGGTCAGCAGAACGGGTGGAACCGCAGTCCCCATTCGGCAGGCTATTGAGTGTCGTCAGGCACGAAGTCACTACAACAGTTCATCGCGCCCAAATACGCTATCAGACGCGCACACACCGGGTGTTGGACTCGAGCGAGAGCGTCAGCGGTAATCGACGCTTGGCAAGTGCTGGGAAAAGCCAGAGCTAAACCTTGTTGCGCTGCGCAAGTACTTAACCGGCGTGTACACGGCCAGGACCGATCTGATATGATACCCATATCGTCGCATAAATAGCTTGACAGGCTTCGCTTGCATCTAGAGCTACCCATAATGATATATTCCCGCGGGCCCCTGGTGTGGGTTTGGTTCGTGCCATATGCATCCACGCATGTGCATTACTACAACAATGGGGACTTTACCATTTCCAGCGTCCTGGTTCGGGCAACGACGGCGTTGAAATGGACGGCCCGACGCGATAAGCAGCTAATAATAATACCGCACCACCACATGTCCTCATTCGATCTGGGAAGCACACCACTCAGTAGCCACTTGTCTCTTCACATTTGAAGTGCCATCATGGCGCCACGGATCTCTCCAGACCAGAAAATAATCGAGCTCATCTGATTCCGCCATCATCATCAGATGGTCCACTTTGTTACTCTAAAATATGAGGGGATGATGGCATTGATGGCGATGGCGATGCTTGTGCCCAGGGTAGATGGTGATGGGCCGCCGATAGTACCGCGCTAGTTGTTGGAATGGCACTTTCCCTGCCTCGTTGCGCCCTGTTACACGGTGACAGATGCGGCGCCGGCGCCCCTTTCCCGTTACACACACACCCGGCATAGCGCCAAGTATCCAAGCAACTGCGCGCACGCACCCTGGAGTTGATGATATGCATTCTCGACCGTGAGCATAACCTTACCTTGCCCATAGTAATCGCCATGATGCGTAATCCAATTGTGAACTCCTTGACAGGCAGACCCTCCCCTGACACTATTTGATTGGCCTAAACTTACGCGTAACTGCGCGCAATGTGCCTTGTCTCACAAATACAGGACATGTGAGGGTGTACGTTACGAGATCCGTTGCACTCTTGGATCTCAAGTTCTGGAAGCAGTGCCATTGTGCTCCAAATTCGTCCTTCGTCGGCCAGACCCAGCAATCGATTGAAAGCTGTAAGTTGTACTAGTCCTGATACTACGGTGGAACTAAATCGCACATCGCTATAGTATGTATTGTACTATAGCTCACAACCATACGGAGCAAATCGCAATCGATTTTGACTTAGTTCGTAGTCAAGCCAGTATCCAAATTAAATTGGGATTCAACTTTGAATTGACGGTGACGGTGATTGCAGTGAAACCCATCGCAAAGCCCGTTATTAAAAAAAAAAAAAAAAAACAGGGTCAGTAAGAGACCGTCTCTCACACACACATTAGGCTGCTAATAGATGTACCGCGCGTTATTTTTTTTTTGTCCCCCTGCTACATATAGTGGGCAGCAGTGACACCGCAGGCAACCTAAACGGTATGCGCCGTACAACATGCGAATACTAATATACGACGCCATTCCGACTCAAAGCCGTTTATCCACCTTGACCGGATCAGTCCTTCTCATGCGATCAAGGACGTATACAGTAGCTGTTTGGAGTTGACACCCGGCTCTTCTCCCGTGCTCCAGATCACGTACTACCATCACCACCATCAGTCATCAGTCATCATTCATCACCGCATCATGCATCATTCATATCCATCACACGACCCCAATCCCATCAGATCATCATCACGTCCATCAGAAAAGGACGTAATTTTCTGCTTCGTGAATCGTCTTGTTGCTCGGAGTTCCGATTTGACTCGGGATTGTAGTTGCAAAAAGGACGGAGACGAGAAGTGAGTCGAATAGATGTACCTCATACCTATGTCTACGACACGACCATGAGAGACACGAAAAGAGTTCGTTATCAAAAAAAAAATAATAAACGAGAGAACGTCGAATGTCGAAGGCGGGATGAATGTACCATAATCAGTATATCATACGAGTCGTATATGGGTGTTTATGGGTGTATGGGGTGAATATCTGCATGAACGCAAAAAAACGCAAAACCACAGGAACGCAAAAACGCAAAAGGAGACGGAAAAAAAAAAGGTATACTGGATCGTCAAATCGTTGAAGCTCTTCTCCCCCATCCACCCCCACACACGTTCTTCTTCTTTCTCATTCTCATTCCTGTCGTACCTATAGTACGACAGGTTATATTTTTATTATCAAAAATAGTGGTTTTTTGCTCCCGGACAGGCTAGGCGACAGACTTGGGAGAATCCCTCTCTCGCGCGTCTTGACTCGCAGACTGAGAGCGTCCCGCAGCAGACGAGGCCGAGGAAGCAGCGGAAGGAGCGACAGAGGGCGGGGGGGACAGAGGTCGCGCACCAGGGCTCGAATTGCTTTCTGCTGTGCTGCGCCTCATAGGAGGCGTAGGCATCTGCGCAGTCTGGCTTCCCTGCTGTTGCTGTTGTTGTGCCTGCGAAGATTGGGTGGCTTGACCTGGGCCTTGCTGTGCCGACGGGCCAGGAGGTGGAGGAGCCGGCTGGTGGTGGCCGTGACCATGACCGTGAGTATGATTGTGGCTACTGTGGCCAGAATGGCCACCATGCCCGTGTCCATGCGTATGTCCATTATGCTGTGGGTGCTGTGGAGGCTGCTGAGACGCATGATGCTGCGACGGGGGCGGAAGCGAGATCGGTGCCACATGCCCTGGCCCTGGTCCTGCCCCGGAATCAGTTGGGTGTGGGTGCCAAGTTTGTAGGCCAGGCAGAGGGTTCATGGGATACTCCCTCCTATGGTCCTGCACATTGTTGAGTGGAGCGATCGAAGGATGGGAGTAATTATATGGAGGAGAAATCGGAGGAAGTTGGTTCGTAGGTGGCGTTCTGGACCTACTCAGCGCGGTGCCGGTAAGTGGCCCACGTTTGTGAGGGAACTGTTCGGGCCGGGGCCGAGAATGGGTTCGTTCAAACAGGCCACACTTGTTACATAACTGAGAGGAACGTCAGAGAACGCGCTAGAAGGGGAGAGGTGAAGGGGACTGACGACTTTTCCCGGGCTAAGATTGGATCTTCGCCAAGTGGAGGTATCAGTGGTGCAGCAATTAAAGCATCTCCGACGAACACGGTCGCTGAGTTTGGTGTTGGCATCGTCCGTGTAAATACTTGCGACCGGTGCCTGGCCGGCAAGCGGGTATGGATGGGTGTAGGAATCACGGACGTGGTTATTGGGGATGTGGGAAACGGGAGGAATGGGAGCATGTGATGGCAATGGGACAGAGTTATGATACGAGGAATGATTTGATCCGTCAGTATGCTCATAACGATGATCGAAGGGCGGATGGGCGCTAAAGGCGTACGAGTGACTGAGACCGTCAGGGCGCGACTGGAAGTGGGGGACAGGATGATGGCGCGAGGATTGGAGCATGACAGGGTCATGTGAGTAATAAGAATTTGAGTGGAGGACACCTGGGAGAGGCTGAGGCGGAGTGCGCCGAGCAGGAGGGGTGGACATGGCAGCACGGTCCTGTATAATAGAGGGGGACGGTGATGGGTTTAAGGTTGCAATCGGAGGAGGCGAAGGACGGCGGTGAGAAATGTCATACGAGTCCCGACGGTGCCTAAGATGGGTGAGCGAAAAAAAAAAAAGAGAGAAAAGTCAGGGACGTGGACTGACTGAGAGGGCATTGGATAAGCGTCGACGCGGGCGGACATGTAGAGAGATGGCGAGGGAGGAGGAGAAGGATCAGGGCGGGGTGATGTCTCGCGGGGGAGATGAGAGACGGAATGATCGGTATGGCTGATGGGTGATGGGGGAGGAGAGCAGGCGTTTATAAGGCGAGGGAGGCTCGCCATACTTGGACATGTTGTGGCTCCCGCTCGTCCCTTCAATCTCCGCCCGCCGCCCGCCGCTCGCCGCCCGCCCGCTCGCCGGTCTTGACCTCTCCTCCGCGGATCCCCTCCGAGCTTCCTCTCCGTTCATCCCCGTTCCCGGACGCCTGCTCTATGTCGATCCTCGCCTCTAGCCGCCCGGTCGTTACCCATCTCAACGACCCAGCGTAGAATCTGGTGACTCCTTACTTACTTACTTCCTCCACATCCTTCACACCGAATATGCCCATTCTGTGCAGCCAGCAAGGCACATATGTTTTGGATCGCCATCCCGCGAAATACGTCAAATGTCACCATTGTCAAACTTAACCTTGCTGCCTCGTGCCGAAACCTTGTACATATATATATAGTCCTCCATCAATGCCCTATCGTCCGAGTTGTGGACCGCTCCTGGGAAGGGCGATTGTAATTTTAGCTATCTTCAACTCGCCCTGCCTGCCAAGGTTGCCCCACTCATGTTACATATGTATCGGGTAGTGCTTAGTGAATTCAATGCAGCTGGATCCGGGGGGTCGACGAACCATAAAGCGAAAAGCAAATCGGACCAAATGGCCAACGTGCAAGAGACGTGTTCGAGATAGCTGTATTCCCGATACACGCATGATGCTCATATACATATACTTAGCCCCTAGCTGCACCCGCAGTCTGACTCTTTGTTTTTTTCCCTTGCCCTTTTAAAAATTTCATCTCCAAACCGTACGATTGCCACGCACGCCAGGTAGATGATCGCGATAGCATTTAGTACGGTTATGATGCACCCTCCCTCCGGTAACATCGTTGTCTGACTGTACGAGCTACGTTGCTTAATGAAGCCTGATGTGTGACAAGGGCATAACGTCATCAGGACGAGTGGGGATGTGATGTACGGCAGTTCCCGCTGATGCAGTTGATGTGATGCACCCGCGTGGCCCGGTCCGGATCACCTCAAGTACAGCGAGTCACCCGATCCATATCGCATCTTTTCGCAGGCGCCAAACAACACACACACGGCGCAACGCGGTACGACTTTCCGGTTCTCATTTCCGCCAGGCCCAGACCAGTATGTTTTAGACCTTCATCAGATAGTATGCCTCAGAATCAGAAGGCACGGAAAAATAAAGGGGGAAAAGATGGCTCGTTGACGTCCGATCGGATTCCACAAAAACCTGCTCACCCGACAACAACAATTGCTACTTCTTCAAGCAAGACAGGGTCCAAGAACTCCACACCCAGCATACCCATAACCCACGGCCTTCCTTACAACAAAGAGATCGTGCAGATCGAAAAACAGATCAAGGCCTTGCGTCTTACGTCAGGAGATACAAAAGACCCCAAGCGCGGGTGCTTCTGCCTAGGTAGGTAGTCCGTCTCGTTTCCATGACACGAAAAAAAAAAAAAAAAAAACTGAAAACTTATTCATTATTCTGCGGCCATTCACATCTATCACATTCACATTGTGTCATTATCGTATACGCGGCGTTTAAGCGAGGGACCACCCACTCTCTCCGCACGTCCCAATATGCCAATCCTGCGGATTGATCTTGTGCGCGCTCAACCTGCCTCAGTATGCCTGTCCGTTTTGCGCCTTTCCGATTTTAAGACAGAGAGAGCGGGATGAATTGATATCCAGGCTTGAAAAACGGGTGGAGGACATCAGAGACAGGGAGGAGAGGGAGAGAGAAAGGGCGAAGCTGGAGGCGAGGCAGGCCGCGGGAGCGTTTCCGACGCTGCTGGATTCGATGAAGCAGCAGCAGCAGTCCCAACAACAGTCCCAATCACAGCGCCCGTATTACCAGCAGCAACAGCAATCGTCACAACATACACGGGGAGACGGTGCTGCTACGAAGTGGACACAAGACACCCATAGAGTTCTGTCAGTGCGTACAAAGCCTGGGTCAAAGAAAAGCCAGGTTGTAATATCGTCCTATTCGTCGTCGCCAGCGGGGTCGAGGCCTGTTTCCCGAGGTCCGGAAGCGGAAGCCGAAGAAGAGAGTGAAACGCAGAGGGTACCTCAGCCAGATCGAGAGCCAAAGCATGCAAAGCGGGTGGTCGATCCCACTCGGCCTTGGGAGAATTTGTTGCGGAGTGCTACAGTGTAGCAAGGTGTCTTCTTCCTTCCAAAAAATTTTTTTTCCATCACCGGCGGTAGTGGTCTGCGGCCATCTACTGTAACGTGTATATCATGCACAATTACATATGAATGCTGTAGGAAGCTGCGCTTACGGCGTCGCGCTATTGTGATCGAAAATTTCGTACGCACCGGTAGAATAGATATCGCGTGAGGTGACGATAAGAGACCTTCACGCCGCTCGTGTACCGCGGTTGCCAAATAAGAGCTTACGGCCAACGGGAAACCGGCCAACGGAAAAGGGCAACGGCGGACACGGCCATGGTCATGGGCGGCTCGCATAAACGTTACTGTGGCCTTTTCTGGGTGCCGTCACTTGCATGATGAACAATCAGGTTTGGATTTATTAACTCTTGGGCGTGCACGTTTACTGCGGCCCTCTGCACGCACATAGGGATAGATAGGGATAGATAGGAAACACGAGGTTCGAGTTTAGGAATGGAAGGTTGCTGTCACTCCAAACGCCTTTCTTGTTCAGGTCTTATTGTTCGCAACTTGGAAGCGGGGATAACTGGTACGGGTCAAAGAATAGGCGCAGGTCGCTCTCAGGCTAGGGTTATGTGAGTCAAGTGGTTTCAGGCGAGATAAACGCATAGCTTGGAATGTAGAAATTCTTGCCTAAAATCTCTTAGTCTGTTGTCTGTTTGGTGAGTACAGGCGGCCCAAGAAGTCGTGCGTCACCGTTCGGCTGTTAAATGAAAAGCAGATGTCTTGAGACTATTGTCACTGTAAACGCTCAAGCTCGGTGGCGTTTCTGATGCGGATAATAGGTATTGGAACTATGCGCGCAAGGCAGGGCTGAATGTTGCAAGCGAGACAAACGCACAACTTGAAATGTAGATATGCTTGCCTAAAGCTGCTAGTCTGCTTCGGCCCCGGTACCACTGGCTTGAAGAAATCAAGCAATTCATAGGGAGGCAGGGCAGCAGCTTTATGGTTAGCCTGGAAGATTGTCAATGTTATCAAATGGAAAGGAACTGAAAACTCGTCTGATAAATTACTTAACTGGGAATAATTGTATTAGTGTCAAAGTGGCAACCAGTTTTCTAGAATGCCTCATGGGATTCACTCATGAAAATAGTAAGGAGCCGTGCCTGCCTTCTCACTTGCATATATCTTCGAACCAGATAGGGAACAAATTCAAGATGAAGTATTATCGCGCCTTTCTTACAACGGCCCAATGGTCTAGTCGTATGATTCACGCTTCGGGTTTTCCCGGCTCTTTCAGAGCCTTCGATGTGTGAGGTCCCGGGTTCAATTCCCGGTTGGGCCCATTTTTTCTTCCTTTCACCTTCATGCGCCAACACGTTGCTGATGTCTGCCTCGTTCCTGCCATTGCCGCTTTTTCTAGACCTTACACAGCACACGCGCTGGACTGCAACACAGGAAAATGCGCTCCAAAGCTATTCGGTTGTAGGAGAAACCAACCCAGAGGGCGGTGGCGAACAGCAAGCCCACCACAACATCGTGCGCGCGTATCTGCAGTTCTTGTGGCTGCCCGAGGTTTGCCTGCATCATGCGCTGGCTCACCTCACGTTTTGACGCGTTCTAGTCCATCATGCCACTCTCGCTGTTCGTGCCTGCCATAGCTAGCGCAAGCACAGCTCTCCCTCCGGCTTTGCCCACCACCCCACATCCGCTCCATGCTGTTCTCGAGCCACTCATCATGGCACCACGTGCAGCCTCTGACAAGTACTACGTCGATCTTCCCCAGATTCTGTCAGACGGAGGGGGGGCGGGGGAAATTGAAGAAAATATGATGTGGTTCGCGTTGAGCTTTGAAAAGAGCGGATTAAATGGAGTTGAATCCAGTGGAGAAGGAGAAGGAGAATCAGAACCAGAACCATGGAGAGATGAAAATTGGAGAAAAGCATGGCTAGAAAGAATGGAACGACGAGAGTGAGTATCAAAATCGGATCTATCTCTCTCTCCAACAAAGTGGGAGATGGATGGAGAGCTGACGGTGGTAGAGTCCAAATACAGATACTCCTTCATTTTCTGAGGCTCGCTTTGCCTGGACCTCGAACGACGAATGAGACTGATACGTCATCGTCTGGTGCTGCCAGATGGCGTCAACGCTCGTACCATCGTCACCAGAAAACAAAACCGGCCAAGGTTCCCCCGCTTTCCACAAGGGACGCGCTCGAAGCTTACATGGACAAGATGTCCATGTGGCAACTGATGCAAGGGCTAGAGCACCCTACAGGCGGCGTTCATTCCAAGAATACTCTTGGCAACAAACCGTTCGCAGATAAGGAAAAGGACGAGCGGGACTGGATTCAAATCTTTGCCGAGGATGTCGTAGAAAAGCAGTAAGTGCTAATTATAGAAAACCGCTCATATGTATAGTCCTTTTTGATCAACTACACAGGTTCCAACCATACCTACCAAGCTTGTGCGCTCTTTTTCACGAAAAAGTGTTTCCCACAACCTCCATCTCGGATGTTGACGACGGCAACGGCGATGACGAAGTGGCTTCTGCCCCTACCCGGTCAGACGCGCGGCCCAACTCGCCCATCCAAGGCGAACCCGCCTCCGCTCTGTCTCGCTCAGCGTCTACTTTGAGTTCCCTTAAACGCAAGAGCGAGACGCTAGAAGGCGCGGACCGTTTATCCCGTTCTCGTTCTCTCTCCGTTTCGCTCCAGCAAGAACGCGAAAGTCAGAGGGACGCGAGCGTCCAGCAGAAGAGCAAGAAACGAACATTGAATAGGGAAGTGAGTATGTCGCGGGTGTTTCGCTCCAAGTCAAAGGGTCCAACGCCTGGGCAGGAGAGTGTGGGTCTGGCGTTTGGTGCTGCTATAGGTTTGGGTGTGTCGGATGCGAAAGAGAAGCGGCCGAGCCATGCGACTAGTGGGAAAACGAAGGCAGTGGATGAGGGAGAGATAACGCTCGTGCAAGCGACGCCTGTGGCGAACAGGATAAAATCGTTTTCCGGCGCTTCGACGGCTGATTGGAGTGAGCGGGTGAAATCTATCGTGGTATCTGGTCAGGAAGGGGATGTCGATGTCGATGTTTGGGAGTCGGAGTTGCCCCGGTCCAAGGATATTATTATGGGAACTGATGGAGCCGAGGAGGACGTGGTGTTGGTTTCTGAGACGCCGACAAAAGTCAAGCGAGCAAGGGTGGCGACAAGGACCCGTACTTAGTTTTGGGAACGCAAACCACCGCTGGCCTACCTACACAGCTTGGGGGCGCCGCTCCGCAGAGGATTCACTCGATTCACAACCAAATGCGGAGCTATGCGTGGTAGTCGCATGTCATTAGTACTCAGGGATGCGCATGCTATTTTAGCGAAGTATTGTGATTACTGTCAGTAGGCGCTGCCTGCTCTAGTTTGACGTATGCTCATTTTAAGTATAGCATCTTGGTTATGGGCTTTCTATGATTTTGACTGCCTCTTTGTCGACATGGTATTACAGCACAGGTCACTTTTTTGGTGAATGAAGGCGCCTTTATCGCCAGCGCGGGTTGTATCTTGGATCAGAGAATCTGCAGCCCGACAGGCGGTCTGGAATATAGAATTCGACCTATGTAATTATCTATCGCGCCCGGAGGGCTAGCTTAATTAACGCCCAGTAGATCTTTGCTGTTAACTGCCGTCTGTTTTGCTTCACTATGAGGACTATTCCCCCGGGTGAAGGTTAAGTTGTCTTTTAACGATACCTCCGCTCCGGCCTTATGGTGTGTCGATTTTCTGTATACCGTTTCTCCGAGTCACCATTGGGAAACATGGCTTCGGATACAGAACAGATGAGAGGTAGTTGGGTATTGCTGGAACCAAAAAATTACTTGCCTTGTACGTCCACTATCAATTAGCATCATTGATCCTCTTTATCTGCGCGCATGTATATTCCTCCCACCGTATAATCAAAGGAGCAAATCCTACAACCACCATAGAATTAGATTGTAAATGCAAAGAGGATCACTTCTGATTGTCCCTGAACGATGCGGGGGAGGCGATGAGCGAAGCTGATATAGATTTCTAATGTTTAATCGCATCAAATAAAAGGTTATCCACCAAGATACCATAAACGGCCAAGCCGACGGTGGCGGAGGCGATGAAATGTCAACGTGTCTTCGTGTGGAACAGCCGACGCTAACCTTCGTTGGGGAGCTCATATCCTCTAAAAGGAAAGATCGACGCGTAGCGACTTGGCGCTAATCATTGCCCCGCAAGACTTTCTTATTCCCATCCAATTCGCCACGCTAGTCGCGCGCACAGCCTTAACCACGAGTCCAGTGACGTGTCCCATAAGTATAGCTGTGTCGAACGTGTAGTAGCGCATTTCCATTATTGGGTGGAATGGCTGGACTAGGCGATATTGCGCATTGCGTAAGCCGTGCGCCCCTAGTTCTTTCGTATAGGATTGGAATGAGGTAGGCACATTAATAAGCCATGCGTCAGTTCGACGAACGCGTGTGTACAGCAAAATTAGCCGCGTTCAGCATGCGCGAGTGATGTCAAGTCTGACTTTACAGTTTACGGCAATTCCGCAGCGCCGACTGAAGGTACACAGTCCTGATGCGGGTGATGGGTTTTGATCAGGTCATATTTGTACCGGTTTCTTGGTTAACCGGAGAGAATTACTATAGATAGCAGTGCTCTTGAAAAACTTTCCATCCCTTCTGCAATGAGGCAGTCGGGTCGCCGCAGCGGTGATGCCCTACAGTGCCACGCTTCCTAAGCGCACAAAAGCGAGCCAAGTGTGTATTTTGAGGAAACGTGTCGAGGTACGTCATGTCGCAAGGTAAGTTGCTCCGGTTTACAATGGTGGGGATAATTAATCTATTCATGCAGTTTGTGCAATTCCCGGTGTCTGCTTAGTCGTTGAAGATTGGTAACGGTCTTCCGGTTCAACTTGGGTTGGCTCATGGATGGGCAATTGAGACCGTTCGCAGGGATATGTGCCTTAATACAACAAACGGATTGGTATAATTTTTTTTCGAATGATCTTGCTCAGAATTCAAGTCACTCACCCACGTGCAAAGGTTAAAATTGAGGACAGGTACAGAGCCTTGGTTACCAGCGACAGAATGAACAATCCTATAACATATGAAGGCAGGATTTGCGTCCAAATTGCCTGGTTAGAGGGTGAGAAACACAGCCATGAACTCGAGTCGTTTCCCATTTCGGCTGAAGGCCATTGCGTGGGCCGGTCACGTGATCTCGGAGCACTGACCTAGGTGCACAGCCCCTCGACGGAGTGAACCATCCCGAGACTACCAATACCGCACAGGATAGAATGTACTATCACTCATTTGGGGTAGCTGCTATGATTCTTCCGATGACATGACTCCGATGAACGAGGTACGCCAAGCGTCCTATATAACCCACACTTCTTTTTGTTGAACTTTTGATCCGCACCGCGCTTTAAGGTAAGCCTTCCATTCTTACTAGGACTTGTTTGGTGCTATAGCAACCTATTGAGTAGGATGATACCAGAGACTTCAAGGTCTCGCTCAGGCCTCTCAAGGCCTTTGAAGAGAGGAAGGGCATGTATGAACTGCAGGTGCGTACAAACTACTCTTCAAACATATTTCCTCTCACCTGTTTTTTTTTCAAGATTTTTGAAGATCGTGGGTGCCAATAACTGAACTTAGCTCTAACGCGTCGCTCACGTCGTCTTTACGTGGCAGAAATGCGATGGACTTAAACCAACGTGTGGTCCTTGTCGAAGGCATCCAAAAGAAGATGACTGCGAATATTCGGACGGTCCAACACGTTCGAGAACACAAATTCTTGAAGAAACAGTTTCACGGTTAGAGGCACGACTTTACGAACTAGAACATCCCAATGAAACAACACCTTCTGTTACTTTGCACGACCCCTACGGCCGTACGCATGAACGCGAACCGCGCACGTATTCACCACCACTGTTGACTTTCAGTGATTCTGGAGGCGGCCTCTCGCCATTCTCGCCGCTATCGACAACATCAAATTCCAGTCTCCCTTCAGGTGCGAGAATTCTACTCAGAGGCTATCTTTCGAAATCGACGGACATAGATCATGCAGGGCAGAATGCCTCCATCCCAGGGAGACACTATTCGTCTTCACCTTTAGTCACAGCAGAGGTGTGTTATTAGTCATAATCGTACTTCCATCGCTCTTATGCTGTGCAAGGATCCTCCGCCTATTGTGGTGTCCAATCTGTGAGTCAACCATTGACACCATCGCGTGTCCACTGATTCCGCAGTAGGTTGGACAAGTTTGCTCCGCATGCAATTGTATTCGGGTTTTTCCTTAACTCCACGCGGATTCGCAACTCCATACTCCTTGTCCCTGGTCACCACACACGACCGACGCAAGCACTGACTAGCGCAATATGTCTCTGGGGCACCCATGTATCCCGTGCCATTCCTTCAGAGCCTTCTCCGACTCAGAGTACTCTTCTCAACCCTTCCCTCCCACCTCCGCCTCCGCAACAGCATGAGCGTTTGTATCTTCAGCGCACTCTGCACCACATCTCAATCGATCTCCTCGGAAATCATCCATACAAGGTCTTGCACACTCTCCAAGCACATGTCATGCTCTCGTATTATTTTCTTCGCACCGGTCGCTTCCTCGAGGCAAAGCTTCAATGTGGAACAGCCATTTCTCTGGCAATTGCAGCGGGCATGCATAGGATACGCTCTGCCAACGTTCCATACTCATCGCCAATAGGCGTTCAGGCTGAGTCATTGATGTACATGCCGCCCCCACGAAATGGAGAAGAAGAGGCAGAGCGCATAGCAGGTTTTTGGACCGTGTACACGTTGAGCAAGATGCTGGGCGTTGCGCTGGAAAGTCCCTCTACTGTGTGTGGCACGTTTGAAGCGCCTGGCATGTGCATCGATACCCCGTGGCCTTTGGACATGGACGAGGCTGAACAAAAGGTAATGCCCGCAGAGATTCAAGGAAGCTACATGATACGAAGCTTTCTCACTGGAAGTGTACCGCCATCGACCTTCTCGTATTTTGCAATGAATACACAAGCTGCAGTGCTGTTGCATCGAGCGACACATTTGAGTGGAACGTGGTCGCCAAGTACGTGTTTCAAAATTCTCCTCGATTTCATATTGCTCAATTGCATACAGGCATGCAGCCACGAGACTATCAAAATTACGCAAGCCTCTTTCAGTCAACGCATCACCTCATTGACGTCTTTCGGGCCGCTCTTCCCCCTCTCGCTCGCACAACTCCGGTATCTACTCCCACTCAACTCCAGGGAGAGCAGAACTATCACTTTCGGACGTTGGTTCTGACGCATGCGCTGGTGGATGCGGCAGTCATCAAATTGCACGGACACTTTGCATACGCATACAATGCGGCAGGTGGCTATGCGGCGGATTCGGCATCGAGGCAATACTGTCTAGATGCGGCAAGGGGAATAGTTACCGGATGTGGACTAGTGTCTTCGGACGACATCGCCTTTGTAAATCCTATAATGGGGGTGAGTTATCGCGTGTTCCTCTCGTGCAAGCCATCTGATCTAATCTGTGCAGACACTTTGGGTCACTGCAAGTAATATCCTGATCGCCGAGATTGTACGATTACGCGCATTGAAGTCAGGCGGCGCTTGGATCCCAACCGTCACGACGCCTGGCGGATCTGACGCCTCGGAGGAGGAAGCGAAGAATGGACTGTACGCTATTTTGAAAGCGCTGCGTTTTTTTTCACAGGAGAGTGCATATATGAGTTAGTTTGCATTATCTTCTCTCACGATATCTGTTGACACTAATGCTATCTCAGAATATCAAGTCAAAAAGGTTGAGGACGCGGTCACAGCTTCCATCGCTTAAATTAGATCTCGTGCGAACTGGCGCACTGCCTCGCACATCATACCTTCAATTGTACATATCATCCTATACCGCCCATCAAGATACCAATCACTGAGCATGCTTATCTTTCTCGTCATCAATCATCGGACCTCATTCACTGCCATTCGACATTTATAATCAATGTACTATATGTCAAAGTACATGCTGCCGATTATATGGCATGTTCCCAATGTAAGATTCTTTTTCCATTCCACCGCACGAGTGTTGAATTTTTTTTGAAACAGATCGCATTAATGGACCTAAAATAACCCCCAATCCATATGGTACATTTCTAAAATCGGACGAAGATTCATACCATTATGCCGTTGTAGTGTAGTGTAGTTGCGTGAATGCTAGTCGTACTATTACAATTCAAATCAATTACGTGCGAATGATCCCAGCCCTCAATTAATTTCAGGGATGAAATATTTGCTGAAATTGAGGTCCGCCCCACGAACAGTTTGACGTGCGTTTTGTGAGGTAAATCCATTAATGATAGAACGCCATCTAGGCCGGAGGTGAAAAAAAAAATTAGTATGAAGCTCGCATATTCATTCCTTTGCTCTTCGTTTTTGTACTAACATACGAAAAAACTTGTTTAATCCAATCCGAGTCAAGTTCACGGCACACTTGACCCAAGCATAATCATAATTGACGTAGCGGAGAACCTTAGTCCCTTCACCGGAATAACCTTCCCATCCAGATGGCACGAACGATCAATTCAAAGATTGTTGGAACGGTGTCAGTCATCAGTCGGGCACGGTACTCGACAACATGGGGAAGACGTGGATCCTACAGCTTCTGCCGGATTTTTTACTCTCCCGTCGCTCCGTTACCTTGCAAATCGAAAGAAGTGCGAAATGCAAGGTACAGCCATGGCTGCAACGACGATTGTTCTGAAATTTGCTCGAACACGCTATTTGTGGTACATTGTTTTCCTCTGTTGTCAAGGAATAATTTTGGTCACTTGGCCGAGGCCGAGGTCATTATGTAGGTAAGTACAGTAAACGGCTCGAAGAGCCGTGCATGGCAAATAAAAAGCAAAAGCTTAGTAAAGGAGACTAAATATGAGGCGGGTAAAGTCGGGATACCTCCAGCCGTTACGCATCTTCGTATATCCGAGTCTCCGAAGGACCTCGAAAGGTTGTCCGTGTATGATGACGTAGTTGCTACATTTAGTGCAAGGGAAATTGTTCCCTTATACCTCACGCACCAGCAGATGATATGACTACGGGGGTGTCGCGGGAGACTCGGCACTCCCTCTGCTGGCAGGGTGGAAGCGGGATTTATATGACTGCGAGAAAAGACGGTAAGTCTCACGTGGCTCATTCTATTAGTACAGTGAGCAACTAACCGGAACATAAAGCAGGTAGCCCCAACCATGGAGTGAAAGTCAGAAGCTTGACTCGGAGCTCCGCCAAGGTCCACCGCTACTTGAGGCATTACCGATAATCGCGGGCCCCAGGATCGATTGCAGGCTAGGAACACACGAGTCCTGGCCTGAAGGCCTGAAGCCCCGGTCTCATTATTTAGCTGGCATACTGACAAAACTCTTTGCTCATCCCCGTTGTCACCGGTACAAGATTTGGAAGGCCTATTAATAGCATGCTCTGCATTCGGTCTGAAACCCGTATCACTGACAATGATGGTTGGTTTGCCGTTCATGCCAGTAGAGTATCCTGCTGCCTGCCACAGCTCCAAACATCACTACGACATATGTGGTATGCAATGGTCGCATTCATAGAATTTATCCAGTCACGCCACTCATAGTAACCTAGAGCAAGATTTGACATATTTTTTTCTTTGTACTCTTGGTGATCCGATTCAGAAGGGTTACAGGTGTTTTCAAAAAGTCGACTTTATTATGCCGTGTGTATCAGGAGCAGGCAAGCCTATTCTTTATCCACTTCCCGTTCTATCCTTGCCATTTCGAACAGCTAAACTTCCTCCTGTTCAGACACCCCTGATCAATGGGAGGGGCGTCAACCGTTACAGTCGCCATTACTGCTGTCACGGCTGCCGCCAGCCTCTTATCTTTGGTCGGTTCTGCGTTTATCCTGTTATGCTACGCAATTCTGCCATTTAAGTTCCACTTTCGACACGTGTTGATTTTGAATCTTGCAATATCCGGTTGGTAATTTCGCAGGCCAGTGTCGTCTTCAATTGCTAAACAAGCCCTATGGCTATGGTAGATTTCTTGAACGCTCTAAACAATTCAGCGGCAGGATTATACATCCTTGCAAATAATAAGGGCCTGGACGTTGGTCGTGCGTGTACTTTCAATGGATTTGTTGGTCAGGTCACTGTTCAGGTAAAGAACGAGCTGGGTTGAATCCTTTCATAAGCTCATGTTATTATCCAAGGCTACAGACTGCACCATACTGGCAATTGCCATTAGTACGATTCTGATCATAACTCGGAGGGGACCCATTTCAAACGCAGGGCAGTGGTTTGAGAAAAAGGACCAGATTATCGTACTTTGTTCCGCAATTTGGGCATTGCCGTTTTTCACAGGTGCGATAGGGCGATGGTGTCTAAATTGTGCGTAAATTCAAGCCGCACATAGGGTTCCTGGCTTTAGGAATGGGCTGGTATTCACCAGCATCAGGTAACTGGTATGTAATAATTATCGAGGATATCGCTATCTGTATGGAATGGCCAAATGATATTTGTAGGTGCTGGATAGAAGAAAACCCTGTCTATCTTCGCTACGTACTGACGCATGGATGGAGATTCTTGTTCATCATCACTGAGGTAAGCTACAATATTTCAAGGCGCGAGCTACTTTGTTGATTTTGAAAAGATATGTCTTTATATCTATCTCGTGAGGATTCTCGTAGATATGATTATAGCGATACTCTTAATGTTTTAACAGGATCGTCATATTCGGCGGCACTATCGAACGGTAGCGGCAGTGATGCCTTCGCTGGATAGCTTAAACGCTCCTCGACTAGCGTCGTGCGAAACTCAGCCTCCCTCTGCCCTTCATTTCTCTGTCAATGGCTTGCCTTCTGCGACGGACAGTGTGGAACTGGGGAAGGCCAGTGCCGGCGAAAAAGGCAAGACAATAATGAAAGCAGAAGCTTCTCGTATAAAGCAAAATCCATCTTCTTTTGCTCCAACGTTTGGCAGAAGCCGTGCGCTTGTCGCCATCCCACTCCAACAGAAAGAAATATCAGACCGTCGCACTTGGTCTGTCTTGAACATAACTGGCCTACGCGGAATTGGTTACATACCATCTTTCCGCCCCAACGCACAATATCAAATCGTCCAAAGGGTCTTGCTTCTGAACGCATACCCGTTGGGGTACATTATACTTTGGATCCCCGGCCTAGCAAATCGATTAATCGAGGCGACAGGGCATTCCAGCAAAGTGATGCAACTCCTGCAGGCGTCAACACAACTGGTAGGCTTGACTAATGCCTTGACGTACGGTTGGAACGAACGAGTCGCTAAACAGCTGAAAGAACGGTTTTGGCAGGCTAGGAACTGAATATCCTATGCCCGCTGGCCGATCACACTGGCATCAAATGCCAGGCAGATGCCGATGATTTTTGAAATATTTATGATCTTTTGTATGATCTCTTATGAAAACAATACCAGCGCAGTTGATACATCAATAGCGGACTTTTGCAGGGTAGTTCGGGTACAGTTCTGCAGATCACGCGCCGTGGTGGCACTTCTTTGCATTAATCGATGTCTTCTTTGACACTGCCTGCTTAGTACAAAGATTCCACTGGAAAAATGCCTGACTACTATAAAAACTGGATGTTCTTCATGACTGAGGTGTACATCGCTGTAAGCCATGAATGCATGAACAGTGACTCAAATCATCGTGTGGAGTGGAGTCTGAGACTCGTATTCAATCAGGTACATGATTGTGTTGCATAATGTTGTAAATGTGATCCCTTTTTGATGATCCAAAAATCAGGTACATACTGTGATCAACTCCGGTGACTTACACAATGTCCATTCGTCCGATACTTGCAGATACCCAGTGGAAGTGTTTCGAACACATTACTGTGGCTGAGGGGATGCCTTAGAGCCATCAGGATGTCGATAGTCGTGATATCCAGCTCAGCCTTGTTCAGAAAGCACACCATTACTTAGTTATCTGTTTAGATGTCCCCACGGACGTGGGGACGTGAATTCCTATCATGTGATTGGATTGATGCTAAAATTGGAGATTGTATTCTCATGACGCTCCGAAAAAGTATTAGACCATCATGAACAAATCAGCAGATCGCGGGTAGGACGGTTAGTAGTAACGTCAGTGCCCTAGAACCCCAAGCTTCTTAAAGCACACAAGAAATGGGGCCCCTCATTGCCATCCGTTCACCATATTCCTGCCGGCGTATTTTCGAACCCTGAACAATAGCAGAGATGTCAGCCTTCGCCACCGCCATCACGGCTGTCACGGCCGCTGCGAGTCTCTTGTCTGTGATTGGTTCTGCGTTTATCCTGATTTGCTACGCCATCCTGCCACTTGAGTTCCACTTTCGCCACGTGTTGATTTTGAATCTTGCAGTATCTGGTAGGCGCTTTGGGATGCCGTCTTTTTCTATACTGAACCACCATGCAGATTTCCTCAATGCTGTCAACAATTCAGCAGCAGGATTGTACATCCTCGCCAAAAACAAGGGACTGGATGCTGGTGGTGCATGTACTTTCAATGGATTTGCTGGTCAGGTCACTGTTCAGGTAAGGAGAGCGAGCTGGCAATCGTTATAAGCTTTACGAGAATATTCAAGGCTACAGATTGTACTATACTCGTCATTGCCATCACCACGGTCTTGGCCATAACCCGCAGAAAGCCCATTTCAAATGCACGGCAAGAGGTTTGGCAATATGACAAGATTGGCTTGGTTTGTCTCGCGATTTGGATATTTCCTTTCTTCACTGGTGCGGCGAGTCGATGGCCTATCCAAATTGAGCTCACACGTTTTCAGGATTTTTGGCTTTGGGAATGGGTTGGTATGCACCAGCAACGGGCGACTGGTATGAAGTAATGCCAAATAGACTGTGACCAACCGGCTAATCTGTGTTGACAGGTGTTGGTTAACGGCCAAACCTGCATATCTTCGCTACGTACTGACGCACGGCTGGAGGTTCTTGTTTATCATCATCGAGGTGCGCTACAACCTTCAAGCTCGAGTAAGATAGCTGATTTATATCAGATCGGTCTTTATATCTACCTTGTGAGAATCTCCTTCGAGAATCGATGACAATGCAGTTTTGATGAATGACTAGGATCGTCATCTCCGACGGCACTATCAAACAGTAGCAGCGGCGATGCCTACACGTGGTACTTTGAACGCTCGTCAACATGAGTCGCGTGAACCTCATGCTCTCTCTACCCTTCGTTTCTCTGTCGGCGGCGAACCATCAGTGACGGACACATCAGTGACGGAGAGTGTGGAATCAGGAAAGTCCAGGGTGGATGAAAAGGAGGATATGAGAAAATCGGAAACGACTTTTTCAAAGACCTCCACATTTGGTGCAAAATTTAGTGATGGTGACGGGCTGGTTGCCATGCCCTTTAAGCCGCAGAAGAAATCGGCATCCCGCAAATTTTGGTCTTTCATGAACGTCACTGGCCTACGCGGAATCGATTATATACCATCTTTCCGTCCTGACACACAATACCAGGTCATTCGGAAAGCCTTGCTTCTAAACGCATACCCTATAGGTTATATCATACTCTGGATACCTGGCATAGTAAACCGCTTAATAGAGGCGGCAGGGCATTCTAGCCAAGTAATGCAACTGCTACAAGCTTCAACGCAACTCGTGGGCTTGGCGAATGCCTTGACGTATGGTTGGAACGAACGGGTCGCTAAACAGGTGAAAGAACGATTCCAAGCTAGGAGATGAGCTATTCATATTCGTTGGCCGATGATTAATTTGTTTAATGGGAATATTATTATGTATGTATTGTATTGGTATCTGAGGATCGATGAGCTTAGGCGCATTGAATACATGCAATGAATTCGCCTGACCCAAGCCTGATAAATTGAACCAGGTGAAATATATGCATGGAGCTAATGCGATGGATCGACAAGCGACGTTACTGATGGACTCCGTATTCTGCTACATGGTCCGCTGATTCATTCTTCAACCCGATGGCGATACGCCACGGAATTGATCTGAAGGCGTCCGTTTAGCCTTCAGAAGAACACGAGTATGATTCACGTCGTTGTCGTGTCGTTGAAACAGCAGATTGAAAAACAGAATTCGGACTGCCGGTATCCTCATTCGTACATGTGCTAGTCAGAAGCCATTCCGTAGTCATGAACTTGGAGCGTGATCGATACAACATATGCGAGTCAACCTGTCGTTGTCCTCGCCGTCATTTACTCCAGACACAACTTCTAACTCACCACAGGCGGCCTTCAAATGTGCGGTGGAATCCCGCCAGAAGCGGATATTCCATGGTCCGCTATTTGGTTATGTTTACAAATGTGCAAGTCCACGCTGGAGTTGGATGGATCACGCTTGGTGCTGAAACAGCACTTTCATGACGCCGGAAAAGATTCCTGGGTCATTTGCGCGCGTTAAACACTACCAGTGCAACTTTCTTAGTACATGAGTTCTTTACGGCCAAACGCGGATCCTGTTGATGGCATATCGCGGGAGAGTCTATTTCATGAACTTTCCTAATCGTGCCTGAATCAATAAGGAGGCTCTCGTATCACATTAATTTCGCATACATTGACCTTCTGACAAAGTATGGACAAATCGCATCCACATTGGTATAGATTCCTACACAGTATAGGTATCCTGCGGGGTAATCATGAATGAAGTGTCATAGGTGACATTGCAGGAGGACGGACACACCGATATACATCACGGTATGTCCACTGGCATCAAATTTGCTGCAGCTACTGGCCGTTTTCCCTCCCTCCCAAGCCCTGCCGCTCGTTCCGCTTCTTCAATGGTGTACGCTGGCTCTTTCAATTGTTTACATCGTCTTTTGTGAATTTTACTCCGCCAGTGCGTGTTTAGGGCGGAATCTGTTTCAAAGTATCTGTTTCCGATAAGAGTTACAACTAACAAGTCGTGTAGAGCGAACTGACCTCGCGCATTCTACGCAGTAGTGTTGAGCCAAGCCAGGCTTGTCGAAGTCCAACGGTTGCGCCTCCAGTAAAGCCCTGTTCTGAACGATAGGAAGATTTAGCGGCCGCTAACTAGGATGATGCCATCGCTGTACCTTGGGGTCAAGGTCAACAAGCTGAATTTGGTCGATGTCCCGAGTCCGAGCCTGCATTGAGAGGATGTATGATATCAGCATTAATTCGGTTCAAAAATCACATACTCTTGTTCTTGCTCCTCTATGAACCTCCCTTCTGGTATGATGAGTCCTTGAGCGCCGTACACGACCCATGGCGCTTTGTGTGGGTTGGAGCAGCAAAAATCTTGTGTTTGTCTGTGACTTCGATTGTAAATGTAAATAAACGCTGGCTCGGGCAATCTCAGTTCAACACGACGCCGGATGGGGGCACGAAAGCCTCAGTACCATTATGCGAATAATGACATGGAACATTGTGAGTTTTCTAATGGATGTCCGCAGGTTTTTACTTACTTTTTGCACATATATCCATAGAATGGCATCCGCACTCTTCCTCAGTACTATCCGTGAGTGTTGCATGCTTGACGCGTTTCGGAGGATTTAGGCATGGCTTCGTAACAGGTGGTGCACGTTCAAGACATTTGACGAGGTTTTAAATCATTTGCAGGCTGATATCATTTGCTTCCAAGGTATGCTAATCACTCAGTTGCCGCAGACTGCTCAGCTCCTTGCTAGAAACCAAGACGTCACGTTCGGCTCTCCAAAAGGATGTTGCGATCCCAGAGTCCTATCATTCATTCTTTTCTTTCCCCTTGCGAAAAACTGGTTACTCTGGAGTAGCTATCTACACTCGCCTTGACGCCGTCATTCCGATCAAAGCCGAAGAAGGGTTGAGCGGACTTCTTCAACCAAAGCAACCATTGGCTGCTTCCCAACGCGTGTCAAGTGTCTATCCGCCTTCTTTGGGTGAGGGGATAGACTCGGATCTCAACTTCTCGGAGCTGGACAGCGAGGGTCGCGTGCTGACGATTGACTTTGGTCTCTTTGTCCTCATCAATGTATATTGTCCGAATGACGGAACGGGTACAGAAGAGCGGGAAAAATTCAAAATGGACTTTCATCGACTACTGGAGTTGCGCGTGAGAGGACTTGTAGGGGAGGGAAGGGAAGTTCTGGTCGTGGGCGATATCAATGCCTGTGCAGCTGTCATCGATCACTGCGAAGGTCCTTTGATGGTGACGAGAGGCCAAGCAGCAGGTATGGAAGGCGAAGAAGGATTCTGGGGGCAAGGATTCAGGCGATGGCTCAGAGACTGGTTGGTGCATGAAGACAAAGACGGAAATATTTCTAGCGGTTTGATGGTCGATGTTGTACGACGCTTCTGGCCGGATCGAAAGGGAATGTATACATGTAGGTGTCGCGCAAGTGATCTATCTGAAGTTTACTTTGATAACAGGCTGGAACACAAAAATATCTGCTCGTGAATCAAATTATGGTACTCGCATTGATTACATCTTGATCACGAAGGGACTGGTACCATGGATCAAAGCCGCTGACGTTCAGCAGCACATCAAAGGAAGCGATCATTGTCCCGTTTTTGCTGATCTTCACGAAGAAATCACGAATCCAGATGGATCAATAACTCGGTTGCGGGACGTGGTAGGCGTTCGAGAGCCAAACGCCGTACCTCCAAAACTAGCTGCCAAATTCTGGGATGAGTACTCCGGAAAGCAAACTCGGTTGCATACATTTTTCACCAAAAAGGCTGAGAAAACGGTTCCTGACGCTCCAGTCCTTGAAGTATCACTGCCTCCTGCGTCACCCGACCACGTCACAGAAACCGCTGAAGCTATTCCAGAATCCAGCCAGTCAACGACCTCGTCAGGTGATCAGCTGTCGCAAAAGGTTAACGATTCAGCTATCCAGACCGCTACTCCTTCCCCAGTTTCTTCCATTTCTCCATCTCTGCCCATTTCCACGACTATGTGCCAGCAGGTCATTCCTACTACTACTTCTGACCCTACGACGAACCGGCCTCCAAAGCGAAAAATTCCATGGGAAACGTCACTTGAAAAGGTCAAGAAGCAAAAGGGGAAGAAGACGCAGAGCGAGTCAAGTGGAGCGATTGGCCAGACTAAGCTGTCGAGCTTCTTTGCTAAACCAAAGCCTGCAACCGAACAAGGATCACAAACATTAGTTGCGGATACTGGGGACTCAGTTTCGACTTCTTTCCCAGTGGCTGTTATCGATCTCGATGATTTCCCAGATGACTTCTCACCCGTTATCCTCAAAGTGAAAGACCTGGGGATCGATTCTGAATCTTTGCTGTCATCCCAACCCTCTGCCCAAGCCACGCTAGCCCGGCTCAAAGCTCCCAATCCGAAACAGAAGAGCGGAAATGGGAACGGCAGCGGCAGAGATGCTTGGTCTGCTATTCTTGCGCCCACGCCCATTCCGCGCTGTGTAGTCCATGACGAACCAGCCAAAGAGTTTACAGTCAACAAGCCGGGGCCAAACAAAGGCAAACGGTTCTTTGTTTGTTCAAGGTGAGAAATAGTTAAAGCGATTCAAATCGGCTGAAAGCCCTTTGCAGACCAGTTGGGCCTGGCTACGACAAAGGGCGCGCTGAGCGTCTAAGAGAAGAGGTCGATCCTCAGTATCGTTGCAACTTCTTCAAATGGTCGAGTGATGCACGCAAGGAGTTGCGACGGTAACATTATTGTGCCATGTTCATTTTGTACGCACTTTCTATTCGTGTTTTCACACTCTTTAGATAATCCACGTCAACCGCAAGGGCAGTAATCGCCTATCAAACGTACTACATACCATACGTATCATGGCCACGGCCGAATGAAAACCTGTTAATTGAACACACTGAAGGCAGTGGCAAGCGCATAAACTGACATTTATTGAACCGGAACAATGTATAGTATTTATGTGGCATCCAGTGGCTTAGAGTGAACTTTGGGTGCGACGAATCTAACGGCTTTCCCTGCTTTGACCACACGATTCCACATGCCAAACAAACAGTTTTCGACAAAGACTTTGCAATCTTGATTCGGAGCCTTGTGGTCTTTTTTAAGTTTTTTGCATTTTCGGGTATATGCCTTGTTGCACTGATCCTCATAGTAATCCAAGACCTTTATTTGTGAAGTCAGATGTATTATTATGGAGGAAAGAGCTCTATTGCCTACCCGACCGTCAATTTCTAGGACACGAACGACCGCGTCGGTTGCTTGTTCAAAATGACCTATTGGTGTGTCAACGACCGCGAGTGGTGGTATCTTGGAGTATTGGCCTGCAGCAATTTCGGTGGTCACCGTTCCTAGATGATACTTGGACTTTTCTGGTAATAAGATAGCGTTGAGAAGCTTGTCGTTGTCGGGAGTTGGTGGTACACGTAGCATGGGAATACGAATGTCTATTGAGATAATGTCTTCCAAACGTGACTTGATAATGTCGGCGCTGCTTGACCGAACAACCCGACGTGGCTCTACGCCAAAATACTCACCAGTTGGTCTGAGAATGACCATTCCGCGAGTCCACGATGGTATACGATAGTAGCCGTCTATTGGTATGGGATTGTTGAAGGAACCGCGACGTAAGCCGAACATACAGCCTGATTCGAGCACAATAGCACCGAGCTGCTCGTCTGCTTCTTTCATTAGCTCGGCAATAGTCAGGTCCCGATTTCCAGAATCGGTACCGGGGGGAGTGATCGGAGCTCCTCGCACGAGAAGAGGGATCAAGAGGATGAGAAAGAGGGGAGTAAATGCGGCGAACATTCCTACCTGCCAGAGGTGGATGTAGTGACAGCACAAGCTGGAGGGATAAGGACCACTGGCATTGCTATCGGATATGGTTTATTGGTTTTCGGTTGACCATAGCACAGCCAGGAGTGCGGGTTAGGCGGGAGTTGGTGAAGCTCGGGGCTTAAGCGCTCGGAGCTCAGTTGGCAGGTTGTAGTGCACCCTTCAAGCCCGTGTCCGATGCCATCGTCCACATCCGTGTTCCTTCATCCCTCCACCACTCGGATGTGTGATTTCTTTACTTTGAGCGGCGCCCATGACTGAAGTAACATTGACTTTGAGCAAGAACTGAGAAGGTATATGATGACGACACGTTCTTTACTCCGGGATCGCTCCATAAAGACATTCACGTACATACTTGCCAGCATCACCGGTAGTCTAACCCTTCTTTGTCTTTTTACTCTCCACGAATAGCACCCGCCGTTTCACTGTTAGTCGAGTTTGTTTGGTCAAAAAGCATTGTAGAACCGGATGGACTGACCGACAGGATCATATTTTACGGCCGACAGCTTGGGTCCCTGTCGGAGACGCTGAGTAGCATAGAAAAAGCCAGTCTGTGCGGTGGATATCAGACGGACTATCAATGTCCTGCCAGGCTTTGACGTCAGAAAACGGGTGGCAACTAATCTGGCGACGTACCGTGCTTTGGCCTTTGCTGCCATGACCGCGGCTGTCTTCGGATGAAACTCACGTGTTTTAGACGAAGTTTAAAATTGCGGCCTAATTGATCCTCGGCCGGACTCGGACGGATTCAGACGCCATCGCGCCTTCATCTCGATGCGGTGCCACTGAGCCCGGCGAGATTTATATACTTTTCGACATCCTATCGATTATGTCATGCTCACAATGGCCCTCTCCATTCCAAGCCCCCATGTCAGTCCCGACGCCCTACCAGAGAACCAGCCCACAATTGGTCTCATAGGCATGGGTGCTATGGGTCGTATGTACGCCCGCGTCCTGAGCACCGCTGGATGGAAGAAGTACGGGTCACCCACGTCCAACGCGTTCTGGTTTCTGAACCCTCATTAGGATCTACGTCTGCGATATCCCCTCCAAATTTGACGACCTGAAGCGCGACTATGACAGTGAGTTTTTTTTTTCAACCCGTTCTAAACTCCCAGTTCACTCATCATGTCCAAGATACGCCTGGAGTGGTTGTCGTCCGTGATGGACATGCTGTATCTCGGGCATCCGATTTCATTATCTATTCCGTAGAGGCTGCAGCCATCGGTACTGTTGTCAAGGAATATGGTCCTTGTACGTCCGGTTCTTATGAATTTCAAACATCCCGTTCTCACCGTACTAGCCACCAAATTGAATGCCGTCGTCGCGGGCCAAACCTCCGTAAAGGCCCCGGAACAAGCCGCCTTTGACGAATATCTCCCCGAAGACGCACACATCATCTCTTGTCACTCCCTACACGGCCCTACAGTTTCTCCCGTCGGACAGTCCCTTGTACGTTTCCCATACATCACACGTGGACCTCCTCACAGCGCCTATTTAGGCCCTCATTAAATACCGTGGCCCACCGGAAGCTCTTATTTTTGTTGAAAACATCTTCCGCTGCTTTGAATCACGATATGTTTACCTCTCTTACGAAGATCATGATCTGGTCACTGCCAACACCCAAGCCGTTACGCACGCTGCCTTTCTCAGGTGCGGGATCATATCGATAAGTTATTTTGCCTTGTGCCAATGATCCATTCTTAGCATGGGAACCGCTTGGTGTGCTTCTCAGTCTTACCCATGGGAGCAGGGGCTCTACGTTGGTGGCCTAGAAACGGTTAAAGTCAACCTCACTCTCCGTATCTATTCAAACCAATGGCACGTATATGCTGGCTTGGCGATATTAAACCCTAGTGCACGCGTCCAGATCGATCAGTGAGTAGCGCCGATTCTATGTATCCTACTTCTAATTAAAACACGGCGCAAAAAAGATTCGCTAAAAGCGCCACAGAATTGTTCAAACTCATGCTAGCGGGTGGTAATGGGAGGGAAGAAGACAGTCGTGCATTCAAAGAGCGTGTCGAGTGGGGCAGGGAGGTTGTCTTTGGTGATGCCGTAAGCGCTGACCTCGACGATGGATCAAACCTCAAAAGAAAGAAACGCCGCCCTATTCTCCTTTCTGAGGACGTGCTAGACAAATTCAGTCTAGGCATGCCTACCTGCTCTCCAGCCGCCACCGCGTCCACCTCTCCATCCACTTCAGCCCCTAGTTTTACTAACCCCTTCCAGTCATCCCAATCCATCATGTCCGATTTTGAAACCGATATGGATCCTTTATACAGACGGATGTCTTCCGTCGCTCCGACTCGCTATAGGCCAAACTCTCATCTGTCACTGCTTGCCATGGTGGACTCATGGGCACACCTCAAAATCAACCCGTACACCCACCTTTCCCTCGCCGCAACACCATTATTCCGGCTTTTCCTTGGCGTAGCGGAACACCTGTTTCTTTCCCCATCTCTTCTGCGCGCGTCTCTTCATTCTGCGCTGTACGACACTTGGCACAGGGCGGACGATCTGGAGTTCATCATCGCTGCAAGGGGATGGAGCCAGGCTATCAGCTTTGAAAGCTTTGAAGTATACAAGAGGAGATTCTTGCAAACAAGAGCGTTCTTGGAGAGCCGGTTTGAGGAGGGAGTTAAAGTTGGGAGTGAGATGATCAAGGCGTTGATGGAGACGGAAGTACAAAGAGAGAAGGAAGAACAAAGCGACGAGTGATTTATTGTATGTTTAGCTTGCTTGGATGCTTGAATATTGCGTGTCACAGTCACATCCAACACACACTGCCTACTCAGTAACTGCGCCTCTATGGGAGCTGCCATCTGATTGGACCACTCCCCGTATATCAAATGGCCTGCCCGTCAAACTATTGGGCTGTGCTACATACAGACTCACACTCCGTAATGACGTTAGCTTCTTTTCTTATTAGAGGAAGAGGCTGACTACTACTAGCTGCCACTGCCAGGATACCAGTCGTTCGCCGGTATTTTAAGCACGGGATGATCCGACTTATCACCAAGGGTGCTGTGTAAGTCGTGGTACCGGTACGTGCCCCCAAAAGAGGGGCCTGCGTTCTACCCCGAACCTTTTGAATGCTTCTCGCCGACTCTCACTGCCAGACGTCCCAGCTGGGCTGCCTGCCACCCGCCACGCTGCTGTGAAACCATGGAGCATCTTTCACCCGTCTCGACCGCTATTACAGCCGTGACGGCGGCCTGCAGCTTCTTGTCCCTGATCGGCTCAGCATTCATTCTTCTGTGCTACACCGTCCTACCGCTCGACCCTCATTTTCGTCACATATTAATCCTGAACCTTGCCACATCTGGTTAGTAGTACGCCGTTCATTCCGCCGGGGTGTTATTAAAAAGGAGGTTTTTTTTTTTTGTGGGTGGTTTAGACTTTCTCAACTCTCTGAACAACACTACAGCGGGTTTTTATATCTTATCACACAAAGGGGGATTAGATACAAGCCCTGCATGCGTCTTCAACGGCTTCGCAGGACAGGTCACCGTTCAGGCAAGTGGAAACGAAACTAGACGGGCTGCAGGTCAACTAGCTAACGGGTTAAAGGCCACCGACTGCGCGATACTGGCCATCACGATCACAACAGTTCATGTGATCACTCAGAGGGGACCTATATCTACCGTACCGCCGGGCGGGTGGCAGCTGAGACGGATGGCGTTGCTCTCTTGCGCTATTTGGGCTTTACCTTTCTTCACAGGTATGATGACCCCCGTTACGCTATATAAAAAAAACGGAGGCGCTTTAAACCCTACGTCTCAGGGTTCCTGGCATTGGGGATGGGATGGTATGCTCCGGCAACGGGAGATTGGTGAATGACTCGTTTCAAAGATCACTCATCCGTTAGATGTGATATACTGCCATTGATAGGTGCTGGATTAAAGCCAAACCGGTCTATCTCCGTTATGTCCTAACACATGGTTGGCGATTCCTATTTATAATCGTTGAAGTCAGTACCAGTTGCTTTTTTGTTTGACTGTCTTATGCACGCCCTAGATCTCCCTCTATATTCACCTGGTACGTACCCTTCACTAGTTGGATTTTTCGCAGTGATCCATATTATATAACCACAGGATATCCACCTTCGGCGGCACTATCGAATAATGGCGGAAGTCGTGCTGACGGATGGCGTCGGACCACATCCTATGCAAAGCGCATCTCACGGAGATTCAGTGTTCCATCATTCCCCCCTGAGTGAAGCACCAGAGCGGACCGTCAACATAGCCCAGACAAATGTCTCCGAAAACACCTCACAGGTCATGTCATCCACACATTCCCCTACTACTCTTAGCCGGGGGCCCACTACCGGTTCACTTGCGCAACGCAAATCGCGGCCCACTGTGTCATGGTCGTTCTCGCGTATAACAGGTCTACGAGGGGCGAATCGGGCCTCTGGAGCGTTTTCTGCCGATGCGCAATATCAGGCCATTCAGCGAGCGCTGCTTCTCAATGCGTATCCGCTGGCGTATATCCTGCTATGGCTTCCAGGGATCGCCAATCGGCTGATAGAGGCAACGGGGCATACAAGCCAGGTGATGCAATTCCTGCAGGCGACGACACAACTGATAGGGTTGGCAAATGCATTGACGTATGGTTGGAATGAAAAAGTGGCAAAGCAGTTGAGAGAGCGGTTTCTGAGACAATAAATACGATTGTGATTGTTTTTTTTTTTTTTTTGGTTCCAGTATGATACCGCGCGTACTATTACTAATAGGCAGATTTCCCCTTCCAATTCACAAGACAGCGCTCTGTATCACGACTTGGGGTATACATAACGAGTGTGATTAGACCCGTCCTTCTAGAATATCATCATCGGGTGGAGATCTCGCAGACGCCGAAGTTCTTGGACTCGCTCGTTCGTTCGGAAGGCAGTAACGCCCTCTAAGAAGGGAACATAAATGAGCAAATTCCCGTTGACGGGATCGTTTTCCTGCATTGACTTTTGCGAGGTCAAAGTCGATGATCGTCGCTTGCCCTCGGTCATCCATCGTCAAATTCTCTGGTCGAATGTCGTAATGACGAACACCAGCGTTGTGTATTTCAGCCATGGCTGCTTTGAATGCCTCCCTACCAAAAAGAAAGTTGAGTGCTCCCCGAAACAACTTACATATAAATGTGTTGTGTTATACATACTGCTCCCGTTCAGTCAAGCTGACCTCCCCGTGTTCTCGATAGTGCGGCTGAGTAACGAGACTTATCCCAGCGTGGCTCATGACGAGGACCATTGCCTCGTCTGCCGCGTCTTCAAAAAGCCCATACACTGTCGCAACGTGCTTGACATTCTTAGTCGCCATGTATCGATACACAGCGTATTCATGGCGTAGTCTTTCTCGATTTTTGCTTTCGAGAGCTACTTTTACGACTCCACCGCAACTGACGATGCGCCCATTGTCGGTCTGAATCTCAATGATGGCGTCATGAACTTTTCCTGTCGCGCCTTCCCCTATCTCGGACGTCAATGTTATTCGAAAATACTCTTCAGGAGTGTAAGTTTGCTTCCTGACAAGTGAATCGTCCACCGTGTCCCGGGGTGATACCGTCGCACAGCCGACGCGGTACAGAGCGGTCGGAGCCGGGGAGTTGAACACACCATACTGCAGCCGGAGCAAAGCCAAGTTTCGACGGCTAGTTTCGCTGAACAAAATCTTGGTGCGAGGATTAGTGATTTTCTGGGGAAAAGGGTCGAAATACATCACTGACAGACTCAACCTTACGGTCTTGCTCTCTGGATACTATCATCGCCGTATGTCTCTTAGATCTCCTTGTTGCGTTCGTGTACTCAGAACTGTCAAGTCGCTTTCTCTTCTTTGTCTTCTCTGATCTAGTGTTGATTTGGCGTGTACGATCCAGTGCGTCCTTGAAGATTGCTATGTATAATCCAACTTGTATCTGCCTGTAGTTTGGACCTTTAGAAACGTCTATAAGGTCCGAAAGGCATAGCGTCTGGCTATCACGATGGCGAAACCCGATGCGTTCGAAATTGCCACAGTGAAAAATGATGAATGTCGAGTCAGATTGCGCAGCGCGAGTCCAAGCCTACTGGCATCTGATTATCAAATAGCGATTTTCTTCACTGTAACACCTACATGTTGAAGGTGCGACGTCGAATCGGGTTTTAGCGCCTTCGGCTGCTTTACATTCAGTGTGGGCCACGTTCCGTCTTGGTAGCTGTTCTGCGCCGGTTTTTCAGCCTTGTGGCAGCTCAGGCGAACACTACGTCGCTTTTCGGAAAACAATGTCTGGATGCAAGGTAACAATTCAATCGTTGCACTGGAATCAGGATGAGAGGACAAGGTGACATCTTGACGGAAAATAGGGCCAATTGCAGAACACTCAAGTGTTAACACCTTGTTCCGGCTCTTCGTTGCCACCACCCCCATGTCTTCAAAAAGTTCCTTCACCGCCGTTATGGGAACGTGAAATTGGAAGACGGCTAACGTGGGAAATTGATTGGACATGACGCGGATATCACGGAGAAGTTCGTCCTCAGGTATCGTCAGTTCCTCGTTTACTTGACGGTCGTAAACCTTAAGAACATAGTCATCAATCATTGCAAAATGATTAAACTCAGATTCGGATCCTTCGCATAGATCTAGAACCGTGAGGCACGTCGCAGCATGAGGATGCATAGCGATCGCTGATGCAGCTGGAGAGCAAATCTTGTGAGACACATGGCGATAAAACTGAGCAACAGACGTAGCGTCCCGAAGAGTTGTCCGCGGTCGCAAGGCCGCTCGGCCTTCCTTAGTACTGAAACCTTTGTCGTTTCCATTGTCAATAAGCGGAAGGAATTGACCTCTGCCCTTTATGGTTTTCATTTCGTCAAAGACAAGTTGGGCAATTTCGAGGGAAAGTAGCGGTGTTCCTTTGATATGTTTGAGGCAAAGACGCGTGTCCAAGTGGCGATCATAGAACATGTTTGGGTAAGAAAAAGTGATGTTCGACTCTTTCGACATGCGCGTTGAGGGTGGATTGTGGCAAAGAAGTGCCGTCAGTTCGTCGTAGGCTCGTTGGTGAGCGCTGTGAGCCATGGCGCCCAGAGAGAAACCAGGCTGGCAACCCGGTTCCGCTTTTGGTCATCAACTTGCCATGTGCTGATGCCTGCATGACTCCGCCCGTGCGAATCCAGATAAGTAGCATGGCCGCGGCGACTGCGCAATACTAATCATCACTGACGCAACACTTTACATAAATCGTTCGCGAAACCAGGTGTCTTCGCTTTTCAAGGTACGTCATAAAGAGAGTCATCATGGGCAGGCGAGAAGATTGTATTGAGTGGGTATTGCCAATCCGGAGCGGGCATATGTAAACCCGGATTATCGGAAGGAAGCTCGGGACAATGGAATAGAGCAATTAATGTCGCTACAAGGCATACGTCCTGATGAAGCGTAAGCCTGTCTATTTGCCAGCTGAGGATGACAAATTCTTTGGCTTCAATTTTCTGATCTCGCATTCCTTGTTATGCAAAACTTGAAGAGCGGAAAGAGCAGGAGACAGGATGACTCTGGTATTTAAATCCTAAGTTTTTCACAGCAGTGTCTGGATGCCAAACACGTGGAACAAGAATGCTGAAGAGTCACTGCACCCGTTTACTAAATCGGTCCCTTGTATCTTGAAGGTGAGCACTGGACGAAAGCTCAAATCTGGTGGCAAGCCAATAATGGCTTATATATAGTAATCTTGTTGTCGCTCTTGTCGTTCTCCACGAAAGCTGCAAGAAGATGGTTCGCAGCGACCGGGGAGGGGCGTAATGCTGCGAGGGGGCCCACAGCCTTTTGTAGTTTGAGGTGGGGGTCGTGAAGATGCAGTCAATAGTTTTGTTCGACGGCGTCGGGCGACGAACCGTGTCGGACTGAAGATGCATTCCGCATTGAACGGATGGACTGCACCTCAGTAAGAAAACGACTAATGGCCACATGAAGTCGAAAAACTCACCAGACACGTCATGAGGAAAATCGGCCATTGGGGTGGTAGTTAAACAGATTCGATATATTCAATCTCCAGCGTTTCCCAGGTTCTACTCAACGACAGCGGACCCTCAGCATCTCGCGCCTGACAAAAAGATCAAACGGAACGATATGAAGCTTTGTTTGCAAGCTTTGGAATGTTAGAAAATGCATTTGGTTCGGCGACGTCACTCTGTCATCAGCAGAAATAGAGAACTAGTTTGACAACTCGAGGCGGTAACGAAACTAGTATACACAAGCAAACAAGCGCGTTGAGTAGTTTCTACTCCGACATATCAGTATCATCAGTGATTCCCCTTTGAGCCCGTGATCTTTCCCTTCGCTAATCCATAACTTGGCCAGACCAGCTGTTTTCGCGACTGTGGACGTTCGTTGTTAAAGAGACAAACCTGTCAAGACGGTGGTTGAGTACTGTGAACTCAGAGGTGAATGCGAATGCATGGCATTGCAACACAGACCCATGGACTTGCAGGTTTCACGGATCGCGTTTAGCTTGGCGTCTCTTTTCCTAGGGGCTTGCCCGATTCCCATCAGGCGACCATCCACTTACCGCCCAGATTAGCCTGAAAGTGAGTATTCGAGTACTGATACTCACCAAAACAACTAACGCTCCAGGTCAGGCAATGGGGTTTGCCATAATTCATAGGTTCATACATCACAGTGTGCCGTCCCCTTCTGGCATATCTATTGAACCAGTAAATTATCATGTTGTCTGAAATTTGCTCTGGCGCTTGCGAAACTGGCTCATTCAAAAGCAGCGTAGGCTCTATTGGCGCATCGTCCAGCAGGCTGTACGGCACTTCCCCTTCTGGGTCAATTAAAGCCGAGGCCCATCGCTGAATTCCGGATATACTAGTTTCTTCAAACAGGGCACCAGCGCAGATGTTCAGAAAATCGCGACAATCCTATAACAAATATTCGGCGGTATTCAAGCCGAGCTAAGGAGTACTTACATCAGGCCCGATACTGTTCCTGTCGATATTTGGGTGGCACATGAGCCTCAGGCGAAGGCCGTATCCTTCTATGCATGCTTGCAGCAGCGCATCTGATAAGGATCCTTCTATCATAGTCTGCCTGTCGCTAAATAAAAGCTGCAATCAGTCAAATTACTACATACCCGCAGCATTTGCGCAGAGACTGTGGGTAGCTTCATATACCAGTGGCGAGTAATCGCAAAATTCAGCGATATTTCGCCCAAAACAGCTAATCTATTCGCGGTAGAATCCTCGTTACGAAGAGATTTATGGGTGAAGACCTCGATCAGATTATCGCCTTCAAGTTTGAGAGGTGGTGGATATGAGGTCATTGTTAGTATCTTGCCAGTGAAAAGCAAGTAGGCCTTTAAATCTTGAAAATTAACGCTCAAGCGAACTTAGCAGGCAGTCTTACCATGGCCATGGCCACGGCTAGGTGGTCGAAGTACGACAGAGAGCTGCGGCGGAAAAAGCATGTTACCCTTGCCAGTACTGTAAAGTTGAACATAATGTACGATGAACGAGTACACGTTCACCGCGTAAACGGCACTAAAAGTGAGTTGATAGTACACATGGCTGGATGGCTGTGAACATGCTGCCTTCAAACCTTGGGCAGTTTATGAATCTGGAGCCTATATGACTGCGGCGCAGGATTATGCTTCACTGCGGATGATGAGCAATTGAAAAGAGGCCAAGGGGATATTGATAGTGGCGCCGCATGTTATCATCGTGGGCGACGATCCGACATTTTAGGCGGAAGAACCGACTGCGCTTTTTCATTATAATCCTACCTCATTTGAAGAATTGAATTTCGCCCCCCAAACTCTGCCTGGCCTGCAACCACCTATCTCTCTCCCAGCGGGTTGCTCAAGGGGAAGACTGGTTCTACCAGTGAAGGGCGAGAACAGATTCCCAATACAAGTCGCAAACGATCTTGGGGTGACAGATAATTGCATGCTCGCCCCAACCTGTTGATAGCTGACAAATCCCACGGTTGAGTCAAGCGAAACTGAAGCCAGAAAATTGATCATGGACAAACATTTTCAATCAAATCTCCAACCTCTTCAATATGTCTAGAAAGGATCTTCTCATCAGTTCTACTGATCATACTGTCTACCTTCCAGATCTAATCATCAGTTGCCTCAGTCGAACACCAATAACATTAAGACCTGTTGGCACCAAACACAAACACAAGCTAGAGATGCAAGTATCAAAAAATGTATAACAAAACCCATCAAGGAGTGTAGTACGCAGAAGCAAACCTAGATTCGCACTGTGCCGCTAGCCACTGTTCGTTAGCATGCATCACACAGGTTGAAAGTACGCAAACAGAAAAACTTGGCCCAAGTGCTCTTCCGAAGTGCTTGCGAATTAGCGCTCGTCTGTCCTCTGACCTGGCAAACGCCCTAACTGCATCCACCAACTGCCACATTGGCGGTGCGAAGAATCCTCCTTCTCTTCCTTTCCGAGGTGGCAGGAGCGATCAAGACCGAGGGGAATAACAAATTCTCGGTTTGGATAGGCAAACTGCGGCCGACATCGTCGTGGTCTTGAAAACTTTGGGCGCATTACCTGGCATCGTCGTGGAGGCCTATTGACCGTGCCGAACGATCCCTCCAACCTCTCTTTTGCCTTTGCCTTGCCCCGCTTTTAGACTTTTCCTCGCGCTTCCATTAAGATATGACGACTTGCAATGATAGATTATCGATCGTCTGCTGCGGCTGAGGCGACCTCTCTCCCTCCTTCCTCATCTCCGCATTTTCCTCTCGACGCCCATACACCTGCTCATCCTCTTATTAAGAAATGGTGCACCAGTAAGCGACCCCATTAGGGCGCATTTTTGGTGAGGCAGTTGGTGGACCTTGGACAGCAGAATTGTGGTAAGGGAGAAAATTCTCTGAAGAAGAGAAAGATGTTGGGTGTGCGGTAGAAATGATCCAGGGAGGGCTAGAATGTGATTTCGGGATTGGACCTTTTAACAGCCCGGACGCCAGAATGCGTCAAGGTTACTGTTGGCGTCATTGCAACATTGAAAGCTGACAATATGACAATACATCAAAATTTTCCATCACAAATGAAGCAAGTAAAAGTGCTACCTAATGATAATTCAAATGCAGACAACGGTTTTGAAGGCCTCGTAGCAAAGAACCTCGCGTCTCTTGTCCAGAGGCTTCATTCCATCGGTTATGTGCCAGTCTCGGAACGAGAGGGTAGCAAAGGACACGCATGTAGGCTGAGGAGTGTAAGTTCCATGACGAACGAGGAAAATCACTATCTGGGCGTTTCGGTGTCGCCGTTGCGCGGGGCCGAAGTGAGCAAAGGTGATGATCGATGAGAGCCTGTCTCAGGACCCAAGAATGTTCTCTTCGTTGGCGTACTGGAAGGATCGTAAGAATACGGGAAAGTTGGTTTCTCGGAGGACAACTTGTGACAACTTGTGACTTCAGTCACAAACTGCGCCTCTTTTTCCTTCAACTGGAAATGGGAACCAAGAGAAAGCGTACCCTAATACACGGGACACGACGACTACGATGAGATCTAAACGACTAGACACCTACCCAACCACTGACTACGCCTCGATCCTCCGATCCTTCTTCAAGCCTAGATTTGGTGGTAATCCGGCCTGAAAGTTTGATTATAGACCGTTGAATCCCCCTCCTACACTCCCCCAAACTGCACTCGCATATATTTACAAGCACGACAAAGCAGCTGCGCGATCCGGTACATATGAGGCCCATCGACATAGTGACAACTGACAAACTGTGTCGGGAAATCTTGACTGGGAACAAGAGATCACACCTATTTGACAATAGTAAAAAGAGCTACATGTTGGGCATTCAATATTCAATATTCAATACCGGCAGCAAGGCACAATTACAAGCTGGCATTGGATTCTATGATAGGGATTTCCAAAATTGGATGCTGTTTGACGTAACCTAATTGTGCGCCAGACAACGATGTCATTTGCAATTGTTCAATTCCAGGTATATACTGCGCATCGAACCATTTATTGTTTACAGTTTTTAAGCCTGGGCTCGCAGGTGACTGGACACATTTTTATGTGTCGCTCGGATAGGCAATTCCACTTGTTTCCAACATCTGGTGGGCTGTGTCACACACTGCCAGTGGCAGCTGCCGTTGGTATCCATGGCTCACTAATTTTAATTTCACCGCATTGTCCTTCGTCCAAGGAAATTTTCATAAAACACGCAACGAGATATTTCTGCCCCTCAACACGAATCCTTCACGCAAGCCTTGTTACTGAGTCTACTAGGAATCCCGCTCCCCGGTGTATAAAATTGACCAAATTATCTTAAGGTAATGCGCGTTTGCTACTAGCCACTAATGATGGACGGTTAAACATGCGTTTTCATCAGGTATACTTTTCAATGCCATCGCATATACAAAATCAAAGGCCTATACCTGGCGGACATGAAGCTACTAACGCAGGTAAGCAGCTTTGCAAAGAAAATCTTGAATGATAATTCGATGCCTTGTTGTAGATTCGCGAAGTTTTTCCCCTCAAGCAATGCTCAGGTCGATCCTGATAAAAACAATTATATTGGGGAAGCTTTCAAGCTCCATTTAAGCGGATACGAGGCTGGTGCGAATCACGCACGGACGACTCGTAAACCAGGGGATTACGATAAGCATCTAGACGAATGCTTAAGGCCGGCAAAACTGGCGTACTGTCCTGACTTGGCAAAGAAGCTTGCAGCAGTAGCAAATGCATACAACGAGGGGTACATCGAAAAGTTTGGGCGCCCGCCCCCGTGCTCAGAGAGCGATTTTCGTGCTATGAAAGGCGATCTACTTGGAAGTGGTGCCTGGGTTATCAAATCAGAACAAGGAATTCGGATCAATTACGAACGACTACCATCACGCCTTTTGCCCATTGTTTCTGCTCTTGCATTCGAGATACCCACGTGTCAAACACGTTATTTGAAATGGACAATGGAGACGAAGCAGGATAAGGCTATTGCAGACGCTGTGTTGTACATCGATCTTGATGCCCCGATGGAAAGCCTTGGGCAAGAGAGGCAACAATAGTCGGAATCTTAATTGTCATATCTGTGATGATCCTTCCGTGCCAAAAGATTGAAAAACGTGGCCGGCTACTTCCCTAATGTCGTGGTCTATGAATTCAAGAATCTGAGATCGGGAAGCTTCGAAAATTTTACTGCACTTCTACAGCGGACGTCTTGCAGTAGCATTGATTGGGCAGAATGCGATAAGGAGTGTACGCATGAAGGAATCTGCTCAGAAATTCCCATAACTGGCAGTCCAAACGGATTTGACGCAAAAGTTCCTATCATCCAGGTAGCAGCCGCAGATTGGACAGAAACGCAAATTGGCCATTCATTGAGCACGTATCGGCCGCTTGTGGACATTGAAAGCACACACGAGACAGACGCTAGGTCCATCATGCACCAGGTGAGGTTTCTGTCGAGACGTACATTCATTCCGCTAAAGCCAATCAGATATGGTCAGATATGGTCAGGAATGATGCGACTTTCTTGGTTCTCAACAGTGGCAACTTTGAATTGATTGCCTTTCGTAACCGGGCCGAGAGGACCTTATACCTAAGTGACATCATCAGAGCAACCGTCCGGATTTGGTTATTTCCAGATTCACGTTGGTCTCTATATTGCTTCTATTCGAGACGCCATCGATCGTGCAGCACCTATTGTATAGGCCTCGTAACTTGTACGAACGGCACCCAAGAGAACGTCGTTCAGGAGAGCATGATTGTGGTGACTTGAAAATCATGGCTAAGGCCACCGATGATTCTAATATCCATTTTGGCACCGTGGAGGGGCCAGGACAAATCTCCGAGAACAGTTTCATCATCAAGACAGCATGTGGAAGCTATGGTACGCAATTACTTGCAAAAGAATTCCGCGTATATCTCTCTCTTGGCGGAAACCCACAGACGTGTAAATTCCCGTTGTTTATGGCTTTTTTATCGATTCATCAGACCCTGTTCCATGCGCTGTTTTGTTGCTGAAATTCGTAGGGGAGCGGTTGTCAGGCGAACTCACGGGGGATCAAAGGTGCGACCTGCTGAAATAAGTGCACGAGGATGATTTTATGTGAATATAGGAACAGTCTCAGCGCGACCATGAATCACATACACGAGAGGGGCTACGAATATAGCAAGTATGGAAGTGAGAGAAACATTGTAATTCAACATGGTGGAAATGGTGTAGAATCGGAAGTATACCTGGTGGGACTGAGCAAGGTGCACGCGGAGCTTGGGAACAGGCAAGAAAGAGGAAATCTTTCTATATTTGACCGTGCATTTAAGCGCCAAAGAATCGCGGGTCCTTCGATCCATCTTGGCCCTTTTCCGTATATCCCACAGCGTGCAGACGAGGCGTTTGAAAAGGTTACCGCTTGGATGGAGAAGTCGGAACGAGTATTAACGGCCCGCTGCATTGGCTGGGTGGATGATTCGTCAGATTGGTTGGAGATTGCGATATCTTCAGAGGACGTGGGGAAATTTGAATCTTTGTGGGCCGGAAGACCTGATGCTTGGAAAGGCATTATATGTATGACATATGTGTAGTCACTGTAGTGTGTCATGGACATTTTAGGAAAGTTCAAACAAACACCCACGCGCCATGGCCCAAAGCGCTCAATTACGAGCCTCTGAAGAACTAATGGCGCTTTTTTGCTACAATCCACCCTCAACTTCCATGTCCGAAGAGTCAAACATCACTTTTTCATACCCAAACATGTTCTATGATCGGCACTTAGACCCGCGTCTTTGCCTCAAACATATCAAAGGAACACCGTCCCTCTCCCTCGAACTTGGCCAACTCGTCTTAGACGAAATGAATTTTGTAAAGAGCAGAGGTCAATTCCTTCCTCTGATTGACAACGGAAATGACAAAGGTACCCGTTTCAGTACTAAGAGTAGCCGTGTGGCCCTACCACCACGGACAACTCTTCGGGATGCTTCGTCTGTTGCTCGGTTCTATCATCATGTGTCTTACAAGATTTGCTCTCCAATTGCATCAACAATCACTCTACACCCTCATGCCGAGACTTGGCTTACAGTTCTAGATCTATGCGAAGGATCCGAACCCGAGCTTGATCATCCTCCTGCGATGGTTGATGACTATACTCTTGAGATATATCATCATGGAGTGACCGGGGAACTTACGATACCTGAGGCGATATTGTCATGTCTCCACGGCGAGCTTCTCCGTGATATCCGCGTCATGTCCAATCGATTTCCCACATTAGCCGTCTTCCAATTTCACGCTCCTGTAACGGCAGTGAAGGAACTTTTTGAAGATATGGGGGTTGTAGCAATGAAGAGCCGAAATAGGGTGTCAACGCTAGAGTGTTCTGCAATTGGTCCTATTTTCCGCCAAGATGTCACCTTGTCCCCTTATCCTGATTCTATCGTAACAATTGAATCGTTGCTTTGCATCAAGACATTGTTCTCCGAAAGGCGACGCAGCGTTCGCCTGAGTTGCCGCAAGGAAGGACAGCCAGAGAAACCGCAAAAGAGCAGTCAAGACAGAACATGGCCCACGATAAATGTGAAGCGACTGAAGGTGCCAAAACCTGATTGCACGTCACTCCTCCAACATGTAGGTGTTATAATTAACAAATCCACTATTTGATATAATCATATAGTAGGCTTGGACTCGCGCTGTGCAATCTGACTCCACGCTCATAATTTTTAACTGCGGCAATTTTGAACGCATCGGACTCCGTCACCGTGATAGCCAGACTCTATGCATTTCGGATCTTATAGACGTTTCTAAAGGTCCAAACTATTGCCAGACACAAGTTGGATTATATATAGCAATCCTCAAAGATGCACGGGATCGTGCACGCCAAATTAACACTAGAATAGAAGAGACGAAGAGAAAGAAGAGAAAGCGATTTGATAGCAGTGGGTGCACGAACGCAACAAGGAGATCTAAGAGACATGTCAAGACGCTTGCATCCGGAGAGCAAGACCGTAACGTTGAGTCCGTCGATGAAGGACACTCAGTGATGTATTTCCAGCCTTTTCCCAACAAGGTACTGAACTTCGCACTAGATATTGTTCCGTGAAACTAGCCGTCGAAATTTCGCATTGCTCCGGCTACAGTACGGTGTATTCAACTCTCCGGCTCCGGCCGCTCTGTACCGCATCGGCTGTGCAGCGTCGTCCTATGTCACGGTAGACAATTCGCCTGCCAACTATCCGATGAAGCAGACTTACACTCGTGAAGAGTATTTTCGAATAACATTGACGTCTGAAATAGCGGAAGGAGCGACAGGGAAAGTTCATGATGCCGTTATCGAGATTCAGACAAATGATGGATGCATCAACAGTTGCGTTGGAGTCGTAAAAGTGGCACTTGAAAGCAGAAAGCGAGACAGACTACGCCATGAATATGCTGTGTATCGCTACATGGCAGCTAAAAAGGTTAAGCATGTTGCAACAGTGTATGGCCTTTTTGAAGACGCGGCAGACGAGGCAATGATCCTTGTCATGAGTCACGCCGGGATAAGTCTCGTTACTCAGCCGCACTATCGAGAACGCGGAGAGGTCAGCTTGACTGAACAGGAACAGTATGTATAAACCCGTCTCTGAGTTGTTTCGAGGGCATTAAACCCTCTTGCAGGGAGGCGTTTAAAGCAGCAATGACTGAAATACACAATGCTGGTGTTCGTCATTACGATATTCGACCAGAGAATTTGATGCTGGATGACCGAGGGCGAGCAACGATCGTCGATTTTGACATCGCAAAAGTCAAAGCAGGCAAACGATCTCGTCAACGGGAATTTGCTCATTTATGTTCCCTTCTTAGAGGGCGGTACCGCCTTCCGAATGAATGGCCAAGTCCAAGAACTTCGGCATCTGCGGAATTTCCACCAGCTGATGATGATATTCTAGAAGGACGGATCTAACTCGTTATATACCCTAGTCGTGATACAGAGTATAAATTGGAAGGAAGAACAGCCATCGTTGGCGTAACTGGCCTCCCAAACGCGTCCGTTGAAATTGAATTTTGAGTAATAGAATAAATGATTTGGGTTACAGCTTGCAAAGGGCGCACCAGAACCACAACGGAACGGGGTTGGAGTGCTTATTGTCGCTATTATCACCCCAACACTTGTCTCATGCGCATAGGAAGAGAAATACGCTCTTCGATGAACGCCCAGTTCGGTAGCTTGAAGCTGAAGTTTCGTATCAGGAACGATAGCACGGTTACGAGAATGAACACTTGACCTCAGCTAGGGCAAATCCCCTCACTAAACACGTCCTCGGTCAGATGTCTGCCGTGAAGGATTTTGAACATGCATGGGTTTTCCTTGAGCCACCGATCAACTACGTTATACTGGCGCACGGATTTAGGAGCCCACAGTGAGACTCAAAGTATCCTCCCTCTTCATCGTTTGCGATGAGTAAGTCAGTTGCGCTCGTCCGAAAAAGACAACTGTAATGGTTCATGGCCCCTTCAGTGTTTTGGCATTGCGTTCCGAAAACTGATCGTGCCAAAAAACGAGATGGCGGAAACGAGATGGCGGCCTGGGCGTGACGGCTGGACCACTGTAGTCACAGTAACATCCCGTGAACACCTCTCCTGCCAAATTTGCCTGCAGGGGAAGGCGATGTTACATAACTCGATATTCAGAGCGCGTATGATGTCATTTTGCAACTGGAGGCCTTGATACAAAAAGAGATCAACTACCTCAACTCCGCTCCGAAGAAGCAAAGGCAGGAGGCAGAGCGCCTCCTTATGTACTGCCGTATCATTGGACACTTCTTCCACTGTGTGCCAAGCAATTGCGGGATGAATACTCTTGTTCATGACGTCAAGAAGGCGCAGGGTGAGAAGGAGAAGTTGCTGGACATTGGCAAGTTTTACTATGATCATGCTATGCGAGTTTGTGAGCCGTCTCACTTGTAATTTACCTACCCTCTTCTCTGTGCCTGACAGATTTTAGTTCGATCAGCCAAAGGACCGACCCTCGCCGTTTCTTCTCATCCATCCTGCGAATCATTCGACGATCTAGGTGATAAGGAAGTACTCAGAAAACCGCCTCTAAACCACAAGGACGCCAAAAAAAAGTGAGATCACTTTTTCGGTGTTGCATTCTCTTCCGAATAACTTTTTTCGGAAGGCGTTAATTCGTGACGGGTATAGATGCGTTATTACAGGAAAGTACGACTACACTTATTCCAAGAAGTTGCTCGATGTGGCGCCAGAGGAGGAGGGAGACGTTTCTGCGACCCAGTGTGCGCATATATTTTCCGAGTCGACGAATGCGGGTGCCAACGAAGGATCTAGGAAGGTGTATCTTATTCCTTCAGCGTTAATCCGCAAGTTGAATTTATTTCTAGGCCGACTATGCTACCTCTGCTTGGGCTGTGCTTTCCCTATTTGGTGGCAGAAGTTTATTGAAGGAGCTCAACGGGCCCAGCATACATCGCTTAGAGAATGTTATGACACTAGATCCCACAATACACGCAGCCTTCGACAACTTGGACCTGTGGCTTAAGCCAACTGTATGCGGATTTTTTAAAAACTTCTGTTTACTCACGATCTTATCTTTTGTTCAGGATGTCAAGGATCGATACAAAGTGAAGACGATTGTTCCTCGCCTGAAGTGCCCCAATCTCGTACAATTTACCTCCTCCGACCCTCTCCTTCCTGTCCCTTCTCGAGACTATTTGGGACTTCATGCCGCCTGTTATGAGGTTGCTCACCTATCTGGAGCCGGCAAACATTTGGACTCCTTGCTTAGGGACATGGAAGATACAAAGGTGTTGGCAAAAGACGGTTCTTCGGCTTTGATTCTTGAACATGCGATTTGGACTGCCGGACCAACGTTGTTTCGGGGGCATTAAAGAGGCGTTCAAAGCAGCAATGATTGAAATTCACAACGCTGGTGCTCGTCATTACGATATCCAACCAGAGAATTTGATAATGGATGGCCGAGGGGGAACAATGATCGTCGATTTTGACATCGCAAAGGTCAAGTAGGCAAACGATCCCGTCAACGGGAATTTGCTCATTTATGTTCCCTTCTTAGAGGGCGGTACCGCCTTCCGAATGAATGGCCAAGTCCAAGAACTTCGGCACTTGCGGAATCTCCATGAGCTGATGATGATATTCTAGAAGGACGGATCTAACTCGTCATGTATACGGTATACCCTATATACCTTAGTCATGATACAGAAAATAAAAGGAGGAATAGCCGTCGTCCTAGACTGAATGATGTTCATGGTATCGGGAGAAAATCGAGTGAGTGAATTGTCTGGAACGTTGTGCTAACTGGCCTCTCAAATGCGCCCGTTGAAATCTGGACACACAAAAAGTAGGTCGTGATTGGGTTACAACTTGCAAGGGCGCACCGGACTCAAAATTAAATATATTGATAAATTTACATATAATGGAATCGGATTGGATGGTGCTTGTTGTCGCTATCGTCACCCCAACACTTGTCGCACGCGCATAGGAAGAACAATGCGCTCTTCGCCGGCCAACGTCGGCCGGGAAAACACAGATGTATGAACGTCCAGTTTGGTAGTCGGCCCATTCGGTAGCTCGAAGTTGAAGTTTCGTATCAGGACCGATAGCACAACCTTATGACGAAAATAATGATATGCGATCCGTGACAAGATGAACATGCCTACCTTGAGCTCGGCTATGGCAAATCCCCTCCCTAAACACATCCTCGGTCCATCTGCGAACGTGAGGAGATGCCTGTGACCATGAAGATTTTTGGGCATGCATGGGTTTTCCTTGAGCCATCGATCAGGAACAAAAGAATTCGCGTCGGGGCCCCAAAACTTTTCATTGCGGTTAATGAACGAGACCGGCACCAGAAGTGGTGTTCCTTTCGGAACGAAGAGTGATTCCACGGTTTGTCCTGATGCCGTTTCGATCGAGGAGCCCAAGGGAATGACATCGTCTTCTACCGCCTAGAGAACGTCGAAAAAAAAATGATTCGCCTGCCAGATAGGTGATTCAGAAGACGCACCACGCGGTTCAAATCCTCCACAGGTGCATGCAGTCTCAATGTTTCGTGCACAACGGCATCGAGATAAGGGAGTCCAGATGTCAACTGGTCCCATGTGGGGTCACTACTAGCAAATTCGCATAGCTCGTCCCTTAGCTTATTCTGTATCTCCGGATGACGCGCTATCTCGACTAACGCCCACTAGAAAAGAATTAGACCCAGGCACAACCGCAAACACCACGTTATACCGATAAGCTGACTATAACATTTGCGTTCGTCAGTCATTAGATCGTGGCCCAGTGACATGTACTTACCAGATGTCGTCTCGTAGGCTTTGCAAAAAAATTGGTTAGCGACAAAAAGCAACTAGAAAATGGGCGAATGCTAACCGGCAATCAGTAGTAAATTCTGTCCACACATTCCGAGTTAGGTTTTTGACCCAAAGAACAGTAAAGGATTTACGCACAATCTGTTGACTATGAGTCGTTGGTTATCACAAGTGAAAAAAAGTAAACATACTTGCGAAACAATCTCCTCGTGATTGAAACTTGCCTCATCGGCTTTCCCTTTAACTGCCGGCCAACATAAGTCAACGAACGACACGAGTCACATAAAAGGCGTACCTAAGAGACCGAGGATCGACTTGTCCCTCACATTCTGCGAGCTTTCCTTCTCTCTTTTGGAATCTTCGAGAAGCTGACATGCTATTTCTACCGTTGCCTTTCTCATTCGTCTAAACATGCGTGTTCTCTCAGTTGGTATATTGACGATGCGAGGGAAAATCGGGCCAAGAAGGAAAAAAAAGCTTCGACTATTATTTGTAGACTCGCTGAACGATTCAAACGCTTTGGAAACAGGAGATTCGTGTCCATCCAAAGATTTGAAATCGTGACCGAAGCCAGCAATGCCGATGGAATCAAGCCTGTGTATAAAATTTGAGACTCGCAGTAGTCGGCTGCACAGTGAAAGACAAACATGATTCGGTTCATCCTGAAAATAACATGTTAGTTTTGACCAAGGCTTTTTCACTTGTAGTACGACAAACCATTTCTGTACATCGATCATGACTTCGTCACTGGATTCGAACGATGTGCTCCAATTTGCTTTGACCTACATGACGATGTCAGAGGCGTTCACAAAATGATATATCGAGTCAAATATAACCTTGTATGCCGAGTCGTAAAATATACTCGTTACTGCGCGTAATGCAGCATTACTAAATCCAGGTGTCAGTCCCCTACGTTGTCTTTGACACATTCAATTTTTCCACACGCAACCTCTCATATAGACGGTGCACATACCTACGGTGGTCTTCCCTTTCTGCAATCAACATATTGGGCCCAAACTGATGATAATACACGATCAGAAGACATGCTTTGCAAGTCCAAATCGAACTCACAAAAGCCTTAAGCACCCTTTTCATGAATGCTGGTTTGAAATAATGGATTGTGTCCTTGGAAAAAAGGTGCCCGATGGCTTTGGGATCGCAAAGGATGACAGCTCGTCTGCCCAACTGGACTGGCATTTGGAACACGAGACCGTATTCGCCTGCCCACCGGCCGTAAATAGAGGCACGGTCTTTCGAATACAACGTCTCCCTGGCTCTGCCAAAGAGAAAGCTGTTGTTGGGCGGGCCTTTCAGCCTGATAAGGCCAGCGCTGCCGTTGCGTCGGTATTGAAGGTATCGCACGAACTTGACAGCGGTCCAGAGGGCGAGAAGTGAGATTAGCACATTGTATGGTATTAAGTGATCCATGGCGGAGTGCATCATTGGAAGGTCCCAGGGCTGTGGTGCCTCCAGGCTCCACTTATAAAACCAGCGTCTGGATACATTGCAGCCGCGGCACAAAGTGCGCGTTTCGCGCCATGATGAATGATAATATCGATGATGGATCGCTATCGCTGTGCGCTGTCCGCCGAGTTGCCGCTCTCTGGCGTCATAACCTTCTGTTCAAATATCAATTTGAGGATAGAAACGGAAACGAGCAGAATTCTTGGCTAAACAGGTGACAAAAAAGTGGAGTTCATTGACAAGGCTACGAGCTTACATAATACGATTCTCAAACCGCAAGTCATCGACTTCAAGGCCTCATCGATCATCAATCAATCTCTGATTGGCAAGAGTGTGATTTTTAGAATAAAGGTACAATTATTGTTGCGCCCACCGGCTGTAGTAGTCAATGTAGATTACACGTACTCGGACTCATGACAAGGGAAGGAAACTAACAATGTTGTCACTCTAACACCTGTCTTACTCGCATAGGGAGGACAGAACCCTGTTCTCCAGCCAATTTCGGCCTCCCAAAAAAAGTTGTATAGATGTCCAGTTTCGTATCCGGTCCATTCAGCAGCTCGAAGTGGAAGTTTCGGATCAGGACCGATAATACGGCCTACGAAAAAAGAAAAAAAAAAAAAGAAGAAAAAGGAATCGTCGACGATAGAATGAACGTGCATACCTTGAACTCAGCTAAAGCAAATCCCCTCCCTAAACACATCCTCGGTCCATTCGCGAACGTCAGGAGATGTCTATGACCGTGAAGATCCTTGGGCATGTATGGGTTTTCCTGGAACCACCGCTCAGGAACAAAAGAATCCGCGTCAGGGCCCCAAAACTTTTCATTGCGGTTAATGAACGAGACCGGTACTATAAATTGTGTTCCTTTGGGAACGAAGAGGGATTCCACGGTTTGTCCTGATGCCGTTTCGATCGAGGAGCCCAAGGGAATGACATCGTCTTCTACCGCCTAGAGAACGTCGAAAAAAAAATGATTCGCCTGCCAGATAGGTGATTCAGAAGACGCACCACGCGGTTCAAATCCTCCACAGGTGCATGCAGTCTCAATGATTCGTGAACAACGGCATCGAGATAAGGGAGCCCAGATGTCAATTGGTCCCATGTGGGATCGCTACTTGCAAATCCGCGTAGTTCGTTCCTTAGCTTTTCCTGTATCTCCCTGTGACGCGCGAGCTCGACCAATGCCCACTAGGAAAAAAAAAAAAGAGAATTAGAACAAAGGATAACTGCAAAGGCTATGTATGAGTACCGATAAGCTGACTATGACATTTGCGTTTGTCAGTCCGAGTTAGGTCGAACGATATGATATGTTACTTACCAGATGTCGTTTCGTGGCCTTTGCAAAAAAAGAAAGAAAGAAAAAAAAAAAAACTGATGAGCGATCAAAAGTAACCAGAGAGCGAATGCTTACCAGCAATCAATAGCATATTCTACCAATACACGTGACGTGAGTCGTTTGGCCCAAACGTTAGTAAAGAATAAATATACACACAATCTGTTGTCGACTATGAGTATGAGTCGTTGAGCATCATAAGCGAGAAGTAACCTGCGAAATAACCTCTTCGTGATTCAACTTGAAACTCGCCTCATCGGTTTCTCCTTTGACTGCCCACCCAGTAAACACACAAAAAGGGGAATAAATACCGTGACGTACGTAAGAGACCAAGAATGGACTTGTCCCTGACATTTTGCGAGTTTTCCTTTTCTCTTTTGGAGTCCTCGAGAAGCTGACGTGCCATTTCGGTCGTGGCGTTTCTCATTCGTCGAAACATGCGTGTTCTCTCTGTTGGCACATTGACGATCTTGTGGAAAATGGGGCCAAGAAGGAGAAAGAGTCGTCGACCAGGATTTCTCATGTTGAATGATTCAAACGCTTCGATAACGGGGGATTGATGTCCTTCCAAGGCCTTGAAGTCGTGACCAAAGCCAGCAATGCCAACCGAATCAAGCCTAGTACGTAAAAAGTTTAGGCCTGAGAGTACTTGAAGTAACCGATTGGGGAAAGGACTAACGTGATTCGATTCATCCTAAAAATGACATGATCAACGTTAGACGTTACTTGAAAAAAAATTAATTTAGAGGATAATATACCATTTCTGCACATCGATTACGGTTTCGTCGTTGGATTCAAATAGTGTGCTCCAATTTGCTTTGACCTGGGATGATGCATGATGTTAGAATGTTAAGGTTACTCACCGTATTGGTTGAGTTAGTAAATTCACCTTGTATGCCGAGTCGTAGAATACACCTGTCACTATGCGCAACGAAGCATTACTAAATGCGGGTGACAGTGCCCTACGTTGCCTTTGGAACGCTTGAGATTCACAAGAACGGTCCCTTCTCAAGAAAAAGAAAGAGACGTACCTCCGATGATCTTCGCTTTCGGCAAACAGCATGCTGGGTCCGAACTGAATGACGATGAACGCGGTTAGTATTAGTAAACGGATCCGATGAGGGCTTGAAGCTTGACGAGTGACTTACGAAAGACTTATTTATGACCTTGGTGAATGCGGGCCGGTAATAGGTGAATGTGTCCTTTGAAAAAAAATGCCCGATTGCCTTGGGATCGCAAAGGACGATGGCTCGTTCGCATAACTGGATTGGGATTTCGAATACGGGGCCGTGTTCGACTACCCAGCGTCCATAAAGAGAAGCACGGTCCTTGGAGGCCAACACCTCCCTGAGTCTGCCAAAGAAAATGTCACGGTTGACTGGGCCCTTCAGACGAGCGTGGCGTCGTCGTCGTCGTCGAAGGAATCGGATGAGGTTGACGACAGTCCAGAAAGTGAGAATGGATATGAAAATGTTGGATGGTGCCATAACTAGTAGTCCGAGTTGTCTGCGAATAGAGAGGCTCTGTGGTGAGAATGCCATTCTAGTCTCAGGCCTCACTTATAAGCAGTGAGATTCGGTATGCATCCGTCGGTATAGTCATGAGATAGAGATAATGCGGCTAGACTCCGAGTCGTTTCGGGTATTTCAGTGTGGCAGTTACATAAATGGTGACTTCGGAGTCGGGCCGCAGCCTTCTCTTTCATGCGGCGTTCTGGTCAATTCCTCTACCTTTCTTCTCGGTTGGAGATGTTGAAATGAGTAATTGCCTAGCTCGCATCGAAACTTTCAGTGACCAGTCTCGCTGAGCTGAGTGACCCTTACTAGTATATGTTACTTAACATATTTCTAGACTTCGGAATCCGACGGGAACGCTTCCTTCCAATAGGTACTCGTACTATTCACGGTTCATCGACTTCCCCAGGCTCCAACCTGGCAATGAACCCGCCCATCGCCCTCACCGCATCCACCAACCGCCTATACTCCACTATCAGCTCTGCCACTTCACCGATCCGCAACTCGTCAGGCGTACACTCGAGGAACCGTTGCACAGGCGGTGCGATGAGTGGGCCAAGCCCTTCCTTCTTTTCCCAAGTACTAGTAGCAGGGGCAATCGAGGTCGAGGAAGCTAGTAAACTGCTCGCCGGCCGGGATACGGGAGGAGAACTGCCGACCTTATTGATCCCTGCTAACCGGTCTGAGAGACTCTTCCTCGGCGTCGGTCCTGGCAACCTCGAGTCCTTCACTTTGGCTTTGGCTTTGACCTTTTCCTTGCTTCTAGCCTTTCCCTCGCTCAGCATACTTTCAAAACTCTTGATGCTCCTCATACTTCCATGTGAATTCGAGGCCTTGCGTAAATCATCTGCCTCACCCTCACCCTCGTCCTCACCCTCACCATCGCCTTCTCCACTTCCTTCCTCTCCTTCCTCTCCCTCTCCACCACTCTGCCTCTCCATATTTTTCTCTCGACGCTCATACACTCCCTCCTCTTCACCAAACGCATACGGATCCGGATCGGGGTACGACCCCGACCTGACAGAGCCAGGCCTCGACACGGTAATCATCTCTTCCTCTCTTCCTCCTCCTCCTCCTCCACTTCCAACGAGCTTGGACCCACTCCCGACACGCGCAATGGGAAGCGACGAAGCGATGCTCGCGATCGAAAACCCACCAGTGACACCACTGTTGTCACCCCGCTTCAACAGTCCAAAACCGGGTTTGGCGACCACCGTCGTCGTTGCCGGCTGCAGTGGCTGTTGCGCCGACCCAGCAGGAACCGAGGGTCGTCCCGGTGCATGGCCAGGTGTCATCAACGACTTGAGGATCCCAAACGACGTGTCCATCACCCCAGCCAACACTTTATTCGCCGATACCCCGATCGCCCCAATCGCGTCAACACGATCCCGGAGTCCTCCTCCTCCTCTGTCCCCGTCTCCGCCGAATTCGGGGGATGACGAAGGCTTTTGAATACCCGGGCTCTTCAAAATCGGGGACAACAACGTTCCCTCTGCGGCATCCGGTGCGTTGTGGGACGGGGACAGCACGACGTCGACGCCGAGCGCACCCAGATCGACGTTTTCCAAAAACTCGGCGACGGCCATGAGGTTGATCATGCAGTAGCTGTCCTCCCCTCCTCCTGCCATGCTCGAAGGTAGGTGTGCGTTCCGGAAACGCTGGGTGAATAAGAGGTGGGAGACGAGGTGTGGCGGGTTGGATTTGACAACGGAGAAGATGAGGAAAGGGAGGAGGATGTCGCCCGATACGGGTGACGACGGTTTAGGCTGGTTGGAGCTCCGACCTTCAGGCTGTTCAGACTTTGGTTTTGTTTCTGGTTCTGCCTGGCCGCCGCGGTCTGCGGCGGCGGAGCTTGCTCTGCGCTTAATCTCTTTCATCTCCTCTTCGTCCGATCCTTCTCCTCCTCCTCCTCCTTTCCCTCGAGCTTCTTCAGGTATCAACTTGATCGGCGGCAACTTGGCCAAACCATCTATTCATATCCATATTCACACAAAAAATAAAAACAAAAAATCAAACACTAAGGAAACGCACCAACGACGATTTTGTGAGCTTCAACCAATACCGCTGCTTTATCCTTTGGCGAGTGACATGTTTCCAACCGCATTAGCGCTATTCAGTCCCATATTCACATCATCATCATCATCATCATAAAAATGGTATACGCACCTTTGCCACAATCCTTGACCACTTCGCCCACCTCCTGCTCCCTGCCCGCCTCGCGCGCTGCACTGACATCCATGTCCAGCCTGTCGAGGGTGATGTCCACCATATTCAGCGCGGCGATACGGGAGGAGAGAGTCGCGTCGTGTGAGGTGTCGTCCGAGGAGGGGTGCATGAACAGGCTGTACATAATGCATGTCATGTCATGCATGATGCATATGATGAGAAAACTTGAAAAGGGCAGGGCAGGGGACGTACCGGTCGTAAAAGAGAGAACAGAGCGTGGATTCTGCGGATTCGACGATTCGCGCGATGATGCTGTCCGTCGCATCCCGGGCCGTACTAGTAGTCATCTTTGAACGCGCCTCTCTCTCCAACTCGGCGTAAAAATCCTGAAAAGCCATCACGAGGTCTTCGAGGTCAGCGCCTCTCTCCGCACCCGTAAAGTTTGCCAATGGCAGTGACGGCCACGGGGCAACGTCGTATTCTTCTTCTTCTTCTTCTTCTTCTCCCTCTTCCTCCCGTTCTCCATCTATGCCTTCCTCAACTTCCTCCTTCATATCCCGCCGATGATGGCCCTGCCGAGAAGACGACCTGCCCGTCCCCGCAATCGCGACTTCGAGGCGTCTAGCGAGGTCCCTGCTAGCCGTCGTGTCTCTATCACGGCCACCGCCGCCGCCGCCAGCGCCAACCCGAGCGGCACTGCTGCGGGCACTACTACTAGTAGTAGTAATAGTACGAGAACGTGGCGTAAACGGGTACAAACCCGCTTTTAGCGCAAACTCGTGAACAAGGGTGTCCGAGGACAACAACATGTTCCCTTGTGCGAGAATGGTATCGGCGAACCGACGCGATATTTCGGCGCGGATGGCAGCGTTGACTTGTTTCGCGACGTCGGAACGCAGGATGGGTTTGTCGATGAGGAGGACAGAGATGGTGATTGTTGAGATTGGGGCGTCTCCTGTCTCAGACGAGGTGGAGATAGAGGTAGAGATAGAGGTAGAGGCAGCGGGTGGGAGAGGCGGTACTGGTGGAGTTGTGCTTCTGAAAAGGGACGCGAATGGGTTAGGTAGTCGATGGGGAGTGCTGGCAGTGGCAGAAGTGCCGGCGGGGGTAGCAGGTACGGGTCTAGGCGGAAGCGGAGGTGGTTTCAGAGAATTGGGTGCCGTTGCGGGGACGGACAGTTGGGTGCCATGTGCGGGAGAGAGGAGGGTATATGTTGGGTATGCTTGAGCCTGCTGAGCGTCACCGTGACCATGGTCGGGCACTGGAGGTAGAGGAGGCAGGACCACAGTGTGATGCAGGTGCAAGGTTGAAGAAGAAGAGGAGGAGGAGGAGGAGGAGGAGGAGGAGCGAAAGATGGCGGATTTGAGGTCAGAACACAAGACGGCTCTGAGACCGGAGAGAGTGACGAGCTGGTTGGCTGAAACGTCGATAAAGGCAATATGGTCCTTGACTAGCTCTTGGTTGATGCCGCCGTCACTGCTGGCATGAGCTGAGGTGGGGAGCAGCAGCGTCGCGCGTCCGAGCACAAGCGCCTGCCAAATGTCAATCCATCCAGGCTCATTCACCAGGCGGTCGAGCAGCGCGCACCCGAACGAGGCGGTGTCGAGTCCGATGGCTTGTACTGCAGTTCTGAGGAGAGCCTGTCGCTGTTGTTGCCTGTGCTGTCTGGGAGTGTAGGGCACATAACCAGCCGTGGCGAGCGGATGGTTGAGAGACATGTAACAATCACTGATTTGATTTGACTCTACTCGGTCGTCGTCATCATCATCACCGCCATCGCCCGCCCAACGTCCGCGCTAATGTCCGCCCATCCCGCCTCCGCCCTTGCTGCCCGGATCTCAAGTCGATCCCCTGCCCACCGCCCCGCTTGTACCCCCATCTCCTCCTCATTCGTCCAGCACGTGCTCACCACAGCCGCTTGCCCCAACCCCGTCACCCCCGGACCATCCGACCGCACGTACTCCTTCTTGCTCAGATTCCGCAGATGCCACAGCTGTTCCTTCAACCCCGTCCCGTCACCCGATCCATTCTTCACCGGCACAGCGGTATACCACTCCTCCGCAAAAGCATATAGCGTAGGCGCAGGGTCTTCCTCGTCGTACTCTCCCTCTCCCTCCTCATCCAGATACATGTCTTCCACCTCTTCCTGCTCTTGGGCAGTCAACATCCCCTCGGGGTAAACCACCGCACGATCTGAAACGACAACGATCCGATTTCCCGCCCATCTTCCCTCAATTGGCGCGTTCACCGACTCCTCGCCGTCGACCCGAAGGTGGGAAACCAGCGCATCAGGCACACCACTCAATAGAATGTCCGCGATCTCGCCCCGCGGCTCTTGCCCTAGCACCTCTCGCGCGTCCAAATTGAGCACTTGCCAGTATTGTACCATGGTGGAGGGGAGGAACGGATTGCTGCCAGATTCGGCTAGATACGGACCCGCGCTTCTTTTTTTTAATTTTTTTTAGACCCGGGGCACGCCAGCCTCAGCCAATTTTATCGTGTTGCTTTAGTAATATATTAGTTCAACTAACTGGGGACGCTCTCTGGTGGTTTATTCCCGTTGACCTGCGTTGTCTGTGTCCAATACTCTTTAGGGAACACTTTGTGAGCAAGGTTCCGACCCTTGCTGATTCCCCCACCAAAATCAATTATCCTCGCCACGAAATCTGGCCGCCTCCTGTACGTGTCTATGGAGACAAGTTTGAACTGGTAGCAATTCAAGTTATTCACTTTATTACTAAGAACCAAGCGAATTAGCTTCGATTTGGTAAAAAAAAAAAAATAGTCTGAATCATATAGTACGCACGGGCTCATTGCCACCCTGAAATCTTCCCAATAAATCTTCTGCTCGATCCTCGCGGCTCGTCTTAACTCTTGCTCTACGCTCTCTCTTGACACCTTGTTGGTGTTGATAGCATCTTCCAGTTCCGTGTTTATCAACATCTCCGGGTATGTCAGAGCATAATTCTGCATCAATATATAGTATATTTTGTAGCCTTGTCTCTGTTCCACCCCACGCCCACGATACTGGCCGACGCTTTTCAAAATATCAATCTCTTTGAGGACATTTTGCTCGTCTTGGCTCGTATTTACTTGCAACACTTTCATAAGATATACGTTAGATTTGGATTTGTAGGTTACTTTGTACAGCTTGTAATTGTCGAGTTCGAGAAGGGGCTTCGTGCCATCGAGATACATGGCGATTTGTTGGATAGGGCCAGCCTTCGATCTCGACATGGAATAAGAATTCGACACGCCCTGTATGATGTTGGACCCGATATGCTACGAATCGCCAAAGGTCAGATCCTGCCAAAGACAAGCGCGAACAAGCGGTTGAATTTACCGGCGTGAAGATTTTTTGCATTGTAGATGTACCACTACCACTACCACTACCAGCAGCAGCACACAGCGCGTGAATGGCAAGAAGGATCGCAACGGAAGAGATCAGACGCATCGAATCTTCAAAGTTGGGTGAGGACCAGCCTGACGCATCTTTGGCATTGCCTTCATCGCCTCTTTTATATAGTATCAACGAGACCGTGGCAGAGATGCAGTGATTGATGTGTTGCCATTCCATCATGCATAGCCGACATGATCACTCAGGCTCCTTGCGATCACGGTTTCAGCCTCACCGGTATACCCGCGCCCGGGTTCGCTGGTGAGATTGGCAACCCGTAACCCGCACCTCCATGATGTTAAATATGCGGATATACAAGATTCAAGCGCACAAACTTCGGGCCCTCGCAGCACGACGTCGCTGGCCATGCTGAGGTTGGGTGTGAAACGCTGGGTGTGGCAAATGAGAACCGCATCCACATGACCTCGCCATGTCATGCCCTCACAAAGTCTATCAGAACTGATGCAGATGGGCATGTACTACACGTGTCAATATCTTCAATTTTTTTTTAAAAAGCCCTAAGGCTGTATATTGAGAGACAACATCAGCAAACCTTGGGGTTTCCCACAATCATCTGTAGTGACTGTAGTGAGTCAGTAGTGTCAGTAGCTCCCATAGTCACAGAGGCAGTGGTAGAGATTTTGTAGTAGTGCTGTAGTAAGCTATAGATATTCCTGTTGGAATACCAAGCGCGCAGGATCCGAGTCATGCGCGGCCATTCCTCGTCAATTTGTCATGCCGCCAGGGACTCCGTGTCATGCGCAACGCATTGCGCCCTGTTTCTTTTGTATTTGTATGTATTTTAGCTATGCCATTTATGTTTTCGAACTTACTTACTTTGTACTGCCTTGATGACGAGCCGTTGTACACTACAAGGCCTACGGCCACCAAATGCGCCTATATTATATCATATTTCATATATAAGTATGTGCCATCTGAACGAGAACCTCAGTCATTGCCCTCCGCACATCTGAGGTGAGATACTTACCTTTTTGCCCTATTACACCTTACTGATGTACCATAGACATTCGTCAGGTAAATATACATATAGTCGTTGCCCTCCGCACGTCTGAGACATTCATCAGCGCTCACAGGTTATGGGCCCCGGCTGTCCATACTAGACGAAACTACGACTCACCCGCAATCAATTGTCTAAACTTGCACTAACTCAATATGGCTACAAGTCTGGAAGGAGTCGCACTGCCACCTTCTCCTGCTCCTGTCGCAACCTCTGCTTCGACGTCACTTGCTGACCAGTTGCCTGGGACAGTGCCCAAGCTAGACTCGTCTGGACTGAACTGGGCTGTCTTTTCTGTTCGCTTTCAAGACGCCATCGAAGCAAAAGGCTTTTGGGGCCATTTTGATGGTTCTGTGACTTGCCCTGTTGCTGTTACAGTGACTGCCCCTACAGAGACGGAAATGGCTAGCATACATCAGTGGAGAAAAAACGAGAGGTCGGCTAAATCTTTACTCACACAAAAGCTACCCGACTCTACCTTGATGTGTGTCCACTCTAAGCCAATCGTCAAAGCCCGATGGGATGCTATAGTTGCCGAGTATACTCAGAAGGGAGCTTTCACACAAACGGAAATGTGTGCAAAATTCCTAGCCATGAAATGTCCTGATAAAGGCAATGTCCATCAATTCCTCAATGGATTACGTGTAAAAAAAGAAGAGTTAGCGACTATGGGTGTGACCATTGATGATAAGGATTACCTTTCTACGATCATTTCCTCTCTCCCCTACTATCTTGCAAATTTTGCGTCAAACCAGCTTGTGGCTGCGTGGCTCTACGCCACAGACAAAACCATTTTCCCCGACGCCCTGATTTCCATGATAGCCAAGGAGTACAATCGCCAGTGCTCCCAACGAGCAGCGCGACCAAGACCACCTAAAAAGGAGGGGAGTGGAAACATGAAAGATGAGGCGCTAGCTGCGTCTAGTTCTGGCAAGGGGAAGGGACCACCTAAACCCAAAGTGTTGAAACGATCTTACTCCCAAAACCCGTAGGCGTGGGAAAGATTGTGAGAACATTTCGGATTATTCCGATCTCAATCGATCTTATGTAATCTGTCCTGAAACATCTATTTGTACTTATGTACATAATTATAGAGTTCAACGTTATTAATATCTTTGACAGATATTATAGAGTTTGACAGATATTATAGAGTTTGACGGGAGTCATACTCAGACAATAGTGCACCATATGCACGACTGTGCATAGCTGTGCTACACACAGCTATTGGCACAGCAATGACTGCGCATTACCAAGCGCAATACAAATCATCAGTCAGCGCTACTAATATCGCTGACATGATATTAGTAGATAGACAGTATATATACCTGTGTAGGTAGACGTCAATCTACATCCTCTCAGCTACTACAAGGTGATCGCCACAAGCGGACCTTAGTGACTATCTACAGCTACAAGTAAGTTTTACTTACTTGGCTCTACTATTCTACTGCGCCCCTGTCATGCTCTGTGTTAAGATCGATGCTCTCAACGCAATTCGTTCTAAGTCAACAGTGGCAAACAGAGTCTCGGTCTGCTCTCAGCCTACTGGACAGGTTCTGGACACAAAGTCAAATGATGACAAAGGTCAAATAAACGACGAGCTCGAAGATGAGAGCAAGGAGTTTCGTTCAGAGGTTGAGAGAAGAATTCGATTAAGTTGGAACTGAAGTCTAGCTACTTTACAAGACGGTTTATATATGTAAAAGAACAAGAGAAATATAAAAGGAAACGTACAGCTAAATACCTAAGAAAGGAAATGTGAAGGTAAAGTAGCTAAAGGAGATGAGCGTCCATGAAACGCATAACGATGATTATATAATAAAATGAGTCCATTAACGAAAGGGAAAGAAATCGTAACATTACCCCCTTCGTTTGCAAGAAGTCACCGACTTCTTAACCTGTTCCCCAACCATGGTTTCCACCATTTGTCCACCCATGATCCCTTCGCGATTTCAACCATTCGGCGATGGTATTGATGTCGTGGTTAGCGGTCTCAAACCGCCATTGCAATGTCCTTGTGATATAGTCGAGCTGGATCGTTTGTTCAAGGATCGCATCGCGTTCTTCATCCGTGATGGTGTGAGGGTCGGTGGTGAGGGCGGTGTTGAGCATGGCGTCGAGGGGTCCGGCGAAAAGTTGATAGTCAACGATGAAGGTGGCGAGGGCTTCCTGAGCCCGAAGAAGGGTAGCGTTAGGGACCCTAGCGAGAGGTGGTGCGGGTATAGCGGGTAGGGGTGCCTCTTCTTCAATGATGAAATCCGCAAGTTCATCTGGATGTTGATGAAGGTCGGCGACAGTGGATGAGGGAGAGGCAGGCCAATTCGGGAAGAGGTAGTCGTCGACGGTGGTGGTGGTGGTAACGAAGACCTCAATAGGGAGGTCATGGGCAGTGGCGAGGAACGGGGAGGCGACAACAAGAGAAGGGTCATAACAATGGCCACAAGCTGTGACCAAGAGAGCAAAGGCGAAAGCGACAAGGTAGGCGATGACGACGATGGTGGACATGCTGTATCGATATAATGAGGACTAGACTGTTGAGTGTGGTTTAAATATCCCAAATCTCATCGTCGGAGTCCAAAGCTAAGATCTCTTCGATCTCAGGTTCCCTGGTTCTGAGAAAGTTCTCACGAGAGTTCCTAGCTGCTTCTTCTTGTTCTGATCGGGTTCTTGCGTCGTCAGGGTGTGGAATACGGATTTGTTCAGGGTGTGCATGTTGTGTAATACGTATTTCTGGATTGTTCATGCTAGCCTGTATTGCCTGGTTCAGAAGATCGTAATATCGTTCGGTTGCAAGTGTTATTTCCGTTTGCGCTCTTGTGCGGCTAAAATTTTCGCTTCCCCTTATGTTCATTCGTCGTTCATATTGCCATTGTTCCGCGGAAATGTCTCTGCCGAGCTGGACGATCCATTGTAAAGCCTCTGATAATTCAGGGAAGGTTCGTCGTAACCAAACCCTGTGATAAACATTATCGTATTGAAAACAAGGGTGAACTGATGCTGGGAGATAATGTGATTCGGCCTCCTGGAATGTGGGTAATTCTCCTAGATCAAAAGAGAGACGATGATACTGGGGAAGATACTTTGATAAAGCATTATATGGAATCTCTGTATGGCCTTGTGGATGCGTTCGTTTGTGAGGAGGTAATCGTGATACTTTAGGCGGTTTTGACATCATTGGGACGTATTTCAGTTTCTGATATGTAGAGAGCGTTCGTTTGGAAGGGTGTTTAAAGGCAGGAACGAACATCTGCGTGACAGAATATCTGGTTTTGACGGTAGGAGTGTATCGTCCAATAGTTCTGCAGAATCTTTTGACATAACGAATATTATGTTTTAGTTGAAGGTTGGTGCGATAGTAAGTCATTTTCTTCTGAGTTGTTTCAGAGGTTCCTTCTGTTTTTATACTCAACTAAGATATCCGCAGCATTGCCTAGATGTCTTTCCGGTTCCCAGGTATTATCATTTGCTCCATAGCCTTTCCATTTGACTAGGTATTGATAACCAGCTCCGCGTTTCCAATGTCCAAGGATAGCCTCAATCTCAAACTCTTCTTGTCCATTAACCATATCGGGAGGTGGCATAGTGAAATTCGGACCATGCATTGAGGTTTCCTTATATGGAGTGAGGAGTGATGCATGAAACACAGGGTGAATGTGCCATTGTTTCGGTAGTTTCAATCTATAGGTAACTGGCCCCATGACTTGTTCAACCTGGAAGGGTCCTTCTCGTTTTGGTGCTAGCTTTCTTGATTGATACGGAATGTGAAGATTCTTATTTTCAAGCCAGACTTTGTCACCCTTTTCGAATCTTATTGACTTGTCTCTGTATCTATGAGCGACCATTTGTCTAGCAAGTTCATGAGCAGCTAAAGCTTCTTCTCTGGCTTTTCGAAGCATCTGGAGGCGTTCTTCTGCTGCTGGAGCAGTCATTTTGAGCGCTGCTGTAGGAATGGCGATCGGATCTGTTCCATACATAAGTTGGAATGGAGATGTTTTTATTGTATCATGATAACGATTATTGTGTGCGAATTCGGCAATAGGCAAGAGTGGTTTCCATTTGTGGGGTTCGTTGGTACAAAACATCCGAAGATAGATTTCAAGTTCTTGATTGACACGTTCAGTTTCGCCATCTGTTTGAGGGTGATAAGCAGTGCTCATCCTGTGATCGATTCCCAGTGCTTTTCGTATTTCTTGGAATACTTTGGCAGAGAACTGTGGTCCTCTATCAGAGATTAAGATATCTGGGAGTCCAAATCGTTTGAAGATTTCAGAGATATAGAGATCGGCTGTTCCTAAAGCGTCGATTGTCTTGTTGCAAGGGGTAAAAATTACCCCCTTCGTAAGGCCATGGTCCACCGTGACCAAAATGGAGTCATAACCGTCAGATATAGGAAGATCGGTAATAAAATCCAGTGTGACTTGTTGAAATGGCCGAGTAGCTTTTGATGGAATAGGGATTAATGCCGGTGAATTTGGGTGGGTATTGACTTTCATCTGTTGGCAGAGTGCACAACCTTCAACCCATTCTTTGACATGTCTATACATTCCAGGCCACCAATAATCACGCTTCAAAAGTGCTAATGTTTTCAATCGTCCAGGGTGTCCTGAAGATAATGCTTCATGTATCTCCTTAATTAATCGAGTGCGCAACTCAATTCGATCAGGCACATAGATCTTGCCCAAGTAATAAACGATACCATGAGTGTATGTCCAGTCTTGTAGCTTGGATTTAATTGGTGGTGCCCTTTGCTTAGTGATAACTTCAATAAGGATGCGTCCAAAATCGTCGTTTGCCATGTATTTCTTTAATTCGCTGGCAAGATCATCATTGATTAGTCGAATAAATCGATCATTCGGCAAAACCGTGACCGTAGTTTGTTCCTCATCATTTCCCATATGATCTGGCCGTCTGGATAATGCATCTGCTTCGAACATTTTTGTGCCAGGTATATGTTCAATACGAAGATCATATTCAGATAGTAATGATGACCACCGAGCTTGTCGAGGTGTTAAGCGTTGAGCAGTTCGGTAGTAGGACAAGTTCTTGTGATCACAATGGACGATGATCGTGTGAGGAGAACCATGTAATAGATGGCGCCATACTGCAAGTCCCTTGATGATTGCAAGCAGTTCTCTGTCATAAATTTGATAATTCTGTTCTGTTGGTGTTAACGCATGGGATATAAATCCACATGGATGGAGTGCTCCAGATTCATCAGCCTGTTTCAATACCGCTCCAATTGCTTTATTGGAGGCGTCGGTTTGAAGGATAAATGGTTTTGCAGGATCTGGCATTAACAATACTGGCATAGAGGCGAACCGTTGCTTTAGGGTATCAAAGGCAAGTTGGCGCTCATTATTCCAGTCAAATGGTTCCGTTTTCTTGGTTAAATCTGTGAGTGGTTTTGCGATTGCTGCAAAGTTTCCAATAAAACGTCTGTAAAAGTTTCCAAAACCTAGGAATGATCGGACTTGTTTAACCGTTGATGGTACTGGCCAATCAGCTATTCCTGCGAGTTTGATAGGATCCATTCGTATTTTTCCGGGTGAGATGATCATGCCCAGAAATTCAACTTCTTGAACAGCGAATTTACATTTTTCTAATTTCAGGAACAGATCGTTCTCTTCTAATCGATCGAGAACCCTTTTTGTTTGTTCTTCTAGTTCGTTCAAATTCTGAGAACATATCAAGATGTCGTCCATGTAGATAATGAGCCATCCTTCATTAATCATGTCTCTGAAGTATTCGTTCATCATAGTTTGGAATGTAGATGGCGAATTGCATAAACCGAAGAACATAACAGTTGGTTCGTATAATCCTCTGTTGGTAATGAAAGCAGCTTTCCATTCGTCCCCTTTCTTGATCCTGACATTATTATATCCCCATCGGAGGTCTAATTTGGTGAAATATTGTGCGCCAGCGAGTTTTGTAAGGAGGTCGGATACTAGGGGTAATGGGTATGCATTCTTGATTGTCCAATCGTTTAAATATCTATAATCTTGGCATGGCCGAAGCGCACCACTTTCCTTCTTTGAGACAAAGAAGAATGGCGATGCTTGAGGAGATTTCGACGGTTTGATGTAGCCTTTAGCTAGCTGTTCTTCAATCCATTCGTCCAGCGACGACTGTTCTTTCATTGATAACGGATAGATTTTGCTAACTTTAGGACTAAAACCGGTTTTCAAATCGATAGCGTGATCCCAAGTTCTGGAAGTTGGGAATCGTTCTGATGCCTTTTTCTCAAAGACTGAGCGCCATTTCCCATATTCTGATGGTAATTCCGTTTTTGGTTCATCCTTTTTCAACTGATGTTCTAACGCTTGAGATGCTGACGTCTTAACTCTGATCCAGTAATCGTCTTCTCCCCATTGTTGATTGTCCAATGCCATTTGCCAGATAGTTCCTTCATTCCGTTGTTCATCGATGAGGTGTATCGTTTTATCTCTCCAATCAATAGTAGGATTGTTTTCTTCTAACCAAGGGATCCCCAAAATTAATCGTTGATCTCCTAATTTAGTGATTAGAAACCAGTTGCTGTATCATTTTCCTCCAATCGAATATTGAATATGGACTCGATGTGTGATTATTCCATTAGTGTTAACCGTTCCATCTGCGTTTCTGACTTTAATTGGTTTTCGCAATTTTTCTTTTGATAACTTGGTGGTTACTTCTTCGTCAATAAAATTCCCTTCTGCTCCACAATCGATTAGAGCCGAAGTTTCAGCGGGTAAATCGGACGTCTCCACAGAAATTGAAAGGCGCTTGTCATTATTCGATCTTACTATTACAGAATCAAGCGCTAACTGTGAATGTCCACTTGTTATGGAAGTGCCAACCGCTGTATGACGCTTCCGGGTTAAAAACCCTCGTTCTCGAGTTCATTGAGAAGACCTTCTCGTTCATCGGCCTTCATCTCAGCAAGGATCGCTCTGATGCTTGCAACTGGGTCATCTTTCTTTTCCTTGGGCGCATCTTCAGGGATGGATCTGATCCCCTTATTCTGAAACGATGAGGAGGCCCTGAAGGAGGCGTTTGACGTGGTGTTTCGTTTGGGACAGTTCCTTGAAACATGCCCCTGGTTTCCACATCTGAAACATTTTCCAGATTTCATGTATTCCTCCTTTTGTTCATCTGTCAAACGTCCAGTGGGCATCGCATTTACTGATCGGGTTGATCCGCCCCTATTATTGGTGTTTCGATTAAAATTGGAGCGGTTCCCTTGTCCTGGTTTTCGCCCAAGCGCTCGCATCATTTCCCAAGCGCCATGAAGCTGTTCTGCCTTCTCATATGCTTCCTTCATGGATAAAACATTCGCTTCAAGGATCTTTGTAGCGATACTTTCAGGGAGTCCTTTAACAAAGGCCTGGAGCTGCGCAGTTGTTCCTTTCAATCCTGAAGTACCGATCTCCATGCGGAATTTTCTGATATATTCAGGGACTGAAACGTCGCCCCCTACTCTGAGATTGGCTAGATTGTTCAGCGCTCTGAGAGCGCTATTCACTTCACCCCAATCGGCTAAGAAACGTTTCTTGAATTCTGCCCAATTCGTCCAAGTAAGGGTTGTTTCTTCTTCATCGTCCAATTCATCCTTGATCAGGACTTTCCAATCATCGAGTTCCTGCCCAAGACAGGCAAGAGTAAATCGAATCTGCTTCTGTGCTTTGTTTTTATAGTTATCATCATTCAAAACAAAGTAATCTTCAAGACTTCCAATGAAAGCCTTCGCTTCGGTTCGTTTTCCTGTAAAAACGCGCATAGGCTGCGGTTTGATATCTCCTTTAGAGGCAGGTGCTGCTACGTCGGATGCCATCTTTTCTGTTTCTTTCGGATCTGTAGGTTCTCCTGTTTCGTCTTTCTTCTTCCCTGATTCTGGATCTCCAAACAGACTTCGTTCGATCTGTTTCTGTTCTAGAAAATCTTTCCAAGGCTGTTTCCCTTTGTCTTGGAGTGCGTATCTGTCCTGTGGTGGTGCTCCAGAGAGACTGAGGAATTCGTTCCACCAGGAGGATTCTGGTTCTTCAGTGGGTGGATAAAATAGAGAGTAAAAGTCCTCTTCTAGATCTTCGTTGATCCACTCAATCCAAACGTTATCTGGGAGGACTTCCTTTCCGTCTCCTTCAATATAATCACCTTCAAAGAGGGATGCTGGTACTGGTTCGTTTTTCTTCTTAGTTCCTGAGCGGAAAAACCACCCTGTTCCTGTAGTCGACGGAAAAACCTCTCGTCGATCTAGATAATATTTTCGTCTGAAACGGACAGAGCCGTTCGGTGGTTTGAGGTTCGAGGTTCTGGTATCAATGGTGTCTGGCTAGTGTAGAAACACTGAGCGGTTCTGTGAGTTCCAACTTGTGTTAAGATCGATGCTCTCAACGCAATTCGTTCTAAGTCAACAGTGGCAAACAGAGTCTCGGTCTGCTCTCAGCCTACTGGACAGGTTCTGGACACAAAGTCAAATGATGACAAAGGTCAAATAAACGACGAGCTCGAAGATGAGAGCGAGGAGTTTCGTTCAGAGGTTGAGAGAAGAATTCGATTAAGTTGGAACTGAAGTCTAGCTACTTTACAAGACGGTTTATATATGTAAAAGAACAAGAGAAATATAAAAGGAAACGTACAGCTAAATACCTAAGAAAGGAAATGTGAAGGTAAAGTAGCTAAAGGAGATGAGCGTCCATGAAACGCATAACGATGATTATATAATAAAATGAGTCCATTAACGAAAGGGAAAGAAATCGTAACACTCTGCTTCGACAGGTTATGGGCCCCGTCTGCTCGCAGACCTGGTGTCTCACCCCTTGACACCCTGTCTTAAGGACAGGGAGGGACATTGATGCTGTCACAGGCCCTGGGACCACAGAGACGCTTTTGGTTTTTCAATCAAAAGGTAATCAGGTTTGTTAGTAGTAGCCCTAGCTGTAGATCATACTGGATGTATTATCACCCGTTTGATATTGGCTAACGTAACCTTGGAGCTCACCAAACAAAGAGCCAGATCAGATCCCTGACAGAGATCTGATCTCCACCTGGAGAGGTGTGAGAATAATACTCGGTGTGGCTTATCTCACCGGCCCCAGGTTTCTGTGTGACCCTGGTAATACAAAAACCATAATCTGGACACGTCCTCATGGACCTGGTGTCTGGAGCGGACAGAGGAATCCGCTTTACCAAAAACCTCCGGGTTTAGGGCCGTCTTAGGACGGATAAGGTTGTGACTAACATGGTCATGACTGAAAGGCTTACACGCCCCCCTATTGGCCGTGAATAAATTATGCGCTTATATCATTATATGGGTTTTCGTCCCATCTTTCTGTGATTATTTAGTAATTATTTCTGTATAAAGGTCGTGCTGCTTGGACATTGTTCCATGGTACACGCAGACCAGTGGTGGGCACTGATTAGCATCCCGCTTAGTCATAGGATCGCTCCTTAGCGGCATCTAGTCTACTTTTTGCGGAGATCTTACATATTTTTACCGGTTGTCGGGATTTGATGGAGCCCCGAAACCAAAATCAGGAAAGGAGGATACTTCCCTGATGACGATGAACCGCCAAAAGCGATCTCTGTCCCTGTTATGGGAAGCACTTGTTGCGCCCTAACCGGGAGTATCCATGACACGCGCCTTCGCTCTTCTCATCAAAAAGCGAATGCACATGCTAACTGGAATTTTTTCCAGACCATCCAAACCAAACCAAACTAACCCTCCTCTCGTATTTACTTTGTTTTTTAAACAAATAAATATATATATATACAAAATGTCTTTCTCCAACGCTGCCGCCGCCTCTGCTGCCGTCTTTGCCGCTGCCAGCAAAAAATCCGTTGCCAGTTCCGGCAACTCATCTCCCCTCTCCGATTTGCCGACTTTGCCTGCTGGTCCTACCGGCAACAAAATGTCTATTGCCGATTTCGGCAAAAATATGACCAGCATCATGGCCGATGACGGTTTTTTTACCAATAAAAAAGTCGGCAAACACACCGGCAAAACCGGCACCGGCACCGGCAACACCGGCAATGGCATCGGCAAGTCCGGCAATTTTGTCGGCAAATTGCCTTCTCCCTCCGGCAACTTGGCTGGTCAAAGCGGCAATTCTGCAGCTATAGCTGGATCGTCCTCCAGCTCCTCGTCGTCCTCCGGCAGGAGGATAAATTACTTTGACCTCCTCCCTGAGGAGGCCATTCCCGATTCCGACGGCAAGTCGGAAAATGCAGCCCTGTTTGGTGTAGCTTCACGCTACAAAGGAAAACAGGTAATTGCACAATTTAAATTGGGTAAAATAAAGGATTCTAACTTGATTAAAAAGCGCGACGTCGGCTCCTCAGCCGACATTATCCACTCTCCCTGCTCCAACAAAGCGGGAAAGATGCCGGCAAGCCCGGCAAGATCAAGTTCGTCCTCCCTTCCCGCGCTTATTTCGCGCTCGCCCTCTCCTGCTATTAAGCAGGAATCTGTCACACCGCCTCTTCACGGCAACATTTTCATGTCGGCCGCGCACAAGAAGAATGCCGGCAAGGCACGAGTTACCGGCTCTGGGCCGTCAAAAGCCTGTGACGTCACATTTGCTGATGATCTAATTCGGCGAAACCAGAACGTCATTGCCCAGCGCCGGGCAAAAATTGAAGAGGCTAAGAAACGTGAAGAAGAGAGAATTGCCAAACACCTTGCACAAAAGGTGCAAGATAACGAGCGGCGCATGGCTCGCTCGTTGCAAGGCAAGAAATCTCTTCGCCGTTTCAAAGATATTCGGGCTAAATACTCCAACCCGAATCCAGTCCCCGTTGGTCAAACTGGGGATATGTCTCTTTCTGAAAGAGACCAGATGGTGATTGACAGAATCACCAGCGGCAATTATAGGCCGCAAACTCCGTTTCCTCGTTTAGGAAACACTGAAAACAGGACTCCGATTCCTGTTCCTGGTCCATCCAGGATTACCTATGCTACCACGGCGAGCAGTGGCATGAGAAATGTGCGTGGTCCCATTTCCTTCCCCAAAAACGAAGACCCTAACAAAGTATATTCGTTATCTGCTACAGAGCAGAACAGGCGCCACGAGAAGTGGCTTGCCACATGGGGAGGAAGGGTCGAGACTGAGGTCTCGAAGTGGGTCGAAGCGGAAAACCCGCTTTCGCTTCGATCCAATAATGGGAACAACGAGGGAGAGACGCGGGAACAATGCGCCAAATGGGCGCACCAAACTTCGGAGTGGCAAAATATTGCCACCGCCTTTGTAAATTTGGGTGTCAACCCAAATAAAATACGCGTAGTTAGACAGAGAAGGAGTGATTCCACTCTTCTCAATAAAAACTTGCGTGTTGCTTATGACGCAAATGAGTTAGTTGAGGATGCGAAAATAATGGTTGCTACTCATCAAACTACCATTAAGGAAATTGCATCAACAGTTAAAAATGTCGTTAATACTTGTGACACCTTATTGTCTCACAATAATACATTAAAAAACGACATCTTGGGCATGCAAGAATTAGGCATGATCCAAGAAAAGGTGCATTTCCAGCAACGTTTGCGTCATATGCAAACAAACACAGAGGCGAAAGTTGTAATTTCTAAATTACAACAAGAAGTACAAGAGCAAAAGAACCGTGCAGATGCAGCGGAATCTTGGCTCGATTCTGACAAAGCAAAGTATGATTTGTCTCGAGAAAAGAGACAACTCAAAAAGCAATGTCAGAAAGAAAATCGGCTGAAAAAGAAAGAAGCTGATAAGGTTATCATTACAGTCTGCTCCAAAGAGCCTAGAAATCGTGTACCTTCACACGATGAACTTAAAGAATTGAAGGATCAAACCTTTGAAGATTTATTGTATGGCTCTGATAATTCCCACTGGGAGTTATCTGATGATGAAAATAGCACGTTCAAAAAGGCTCAGAGTGATCGAGCTCTTGAACAGGGTGAATTACTATTTGTGCATAGCACAAATAGAGTATTCAGACACACATCTGAACAACCTGTTTGGCGCAAGCCAGGCATGTGTTATTTAGCAGCCATCAAGTTACGAGCGCTGTCTAAATATGTGTGGAAGACATATCCTACCATTAAGGAAATGTCTACAATAAGCCACTTGTTACGCAAAGACATTGGCTTCACCCTTGTCGAACAAAAAAATGAGCGTTTTCATCTCCAGATTGCCCATAAAGGAAAATATGGTTGGGCAAATTTGGATAAAATGGCTACATCAAATAAAAGCCATTGGACTGTCGGAGTGGACAGCAATGATAAGGAGAAGGTTCCCATCCTTAAAGGGTCCAGTAATTGGACAACATGGGAACGATTAATGAGGGCACTGCTTCAGTCCAAAAGTGTATGGCAATACGTCTCAGGGGGAGTCGTTCATGACCCATACACTGAAGCTGATCAGAAGAAAATGAATGCTGATAGCGTTCAAGCTGGTCAGGTTGCAGCTCTTACCCAGAAATGGAAGTTGCACCAAGAATTCCTTGAAAATGACGGAAAAGCCTTGGGATTAATATCCCTTTATCTGTCTCAACCCCTTAATATATATATCAAGGGAACATCAAAGGAAACTTGGGATGCACTTATAGCTGCATTTTCTAATCCTGGAGCAGTGGGCGTCTTTAATATCTATAAAGATGCCAAATCTTGGGAATTCCCTAAAGGGAAAAGTCCTGCGGAGTCAGTCCATGATCTAATGCAGAAATGGGCTAGAATGGAGGCTAATGGCAAGAAATTTGATGAAGATTTCCAAGTCATGGAAGTCTTAGATCGATTGCCATCATCTTGGGATTCCTTTAAAACTTATTGTCTCCTGAAATTTAAACTGGGGACAACCAAGTTAAAGGACCTCATTCCTGAAATAGAGAATGAGTGGCAGCAACGTAAAGCTGACCAAGGTGCTCCTTCTGCACACTTTGTTTCCAAAGGAGGAAATAAATTTTCCAAAGGCAAAAAGTCTTATAAAAAGCCGTTCACTCCTAATGTGAACATGCCTAAAGGGAAATATGTGCAAAATAATGCACAAGCAGGACCGAGTAATCAACCTGCATATGTACCTCCTGGGAATCAAAGAGGACCTAAATGGGTAAAAAACAATCGCAATAGAGAAAATAGAAAGAGGAAACTCAATCTTATCTCTAAAGCTACCCATCACCCTGAGGAGCTTTCCAAGAAGGAACGGCAAAATCTTAAACGATTTGCCAACATGGTTATCACAGATAATCATGATAGGATGAATGTGGATACTCCACAACATTCATCTTCGAAACTACTGGATAGAATTAGTCCAAATATAGACCAAGTTGATCCTGAGACTAAGAAAATCTTATCTCGGATCAGAGATCTTAAAGGAAAAGGCAAAGATCTCATTGTAGAAGACTTTGGTCCGGCACATTCTATTACAGGCAAAAATTGTCGCATTGATGATGATAATGCCTTACAAAGTATCGAAGAAGATGTGGTTGAAATACCACAATTAGAAACTGGTTACTGGGATGAACCTGCAAAGTATGCTTTTCTCACTAGTCATATTCAAAATACTGATAGAAAATCAGTAGTGATGATGACTATGGACACCACGAAGGATACTATGATGACTTCCATGATGATGGATTCTAGTCATAATACTGGTAAGTTCGTAGATAGCAGATGTAAAAGTAGCTTAATAGCTGCTAATGTATTGAAATCTGCTGTGTCCTTAAATAAAAGTGAGAATAAGGAATATTGGATAATAGACTCTGGTGCTTCAGTGCACATAACTAATAACAAAAATGATTTTGTTGAGTATCATCCATATTCTGAACCAGAGGAAATAAAAACAGCCAATTCAAAATCAGCTGCTACCATACTAGGTCAAGGAACTATGTTTCTTGAATTTAAAAATCCTAAGGGACAGAGACATATTGCTAAATTGGAAGTGTGTTATATGCCAAAGGCTTCACACAAATTAATTTCATCGGGTCAATTAAAAATCGCTGGTTACGTTGAAGCCTCAAACAGTGATAATACGGTATTTTCTAAAAAAGGAAATGAACTTATAATTGCTGAACCAAAAAACCGGTTTGAACCGATTCATTGGGCAGAAGTAATTATAAAGAAAATGAACAAAGTCATTAATTTGGCTGATTTTACAACCTGGCATAATCGTATGGCTCATGCAAATAAAAATGTGATAAGAAATATGAGCCAACATACGGAAGGTTTTGATGGGAAAATCACAATACCATCAGAAAATAATATATGTTCTGGATGTGCACAGGGAAAGATGCATAATAAATCTTATCCTGTATCACAAACACGATCAAAACAACCTTTAGAGTTGTTACATGCTGATTTGTTAGAATTCCCTCAGGAATCTTACCATCGAAAAAAATGGTGTCTTATGATTCTTGATGATTACTCTTCATATGCTTTTCTAGCATTCCTACGATCAAAATCAGAAATGTTTCAACATTTTGTTGACTTTGTTGAACTGTTTGAAAACCAAACAGCACACAGAGTCAAGCGTTTCAGATCGGATTGAGGGGGAGAGTTTAAATCAAAGGAATTTGATCAATTTCTAAAACAAAAAGGCATATTGCGTGAACACAGTGCACCTTATATCCACCAACAAAATGGTCGTGCAGAAAGATTAAATAATACTATACTTGAGAAAGCAGAAAGTATGCGACTCCATGCACAATGTCCCAAACTATGGTGGGAATTTGCAATGGAAACTGCTATTCATGTATATAATCGCACACCATTAAAAAGAACAAAATGGGTAACACCATTTGAAAACCTTTACAATAAAAAGCCAGAAGTTCATTATTTTAAAACATTTGGATGTCTCGCATGGGTATTCATACCTAAAGAAATTAGGCAAAATAAGCTTACACCAAAAGCAGAAGCCATGACATTCATTGGCTATGAAAATGGTTCAAAAGCTTATAAATTCATGCGAAATAATAATTCCATATTTGTTGGTGTTCAATCAATATTTGATGAACAAAAATTTCCTAGAGCTGAAAAAGGCCAAAATGAGAGACTATTTAAAAGTCCACCAGGTATTGATACTTGGGAAAATGATGAAAATTCCAATAAGGGACAGGACTCTGATTCCAATTCCCACATACAACATGGTAGTCACTCTAATGATAGTGACAGTGATGATGACACACCCAAGAAAAGAATCTTTGATTATCAGTCAAATCATGATACTACATATGATGATCGCAGTAAATCGTCTCATGATAATGATAATGACAAAGGGCTTGAAGATTCATATATAAATCCTGATCAAGGAAATCAGGATAGATTGGAACAAAATATGAATCGATCTATTCAACCTCCTGAACAAACAAGACGTTCAGAGAAAGGGAAAGCTAGAAGAGATGAGAGGTTCAATGAAACTCTTAGAAGGACTTCCAGAATTAGAAAACCTAAATTCCTTTCTGATAATTTCTATGGGGAGAAAGATCCTCTGGAAATAGAAAAAGAATCGAAATCAGATTGGGAGAAAAGGATTTTTGGAAAAGGAAGAGGAAAATTTAGACCCATCTTCAGTCCTACATCTTCACGAAAAGCACTTCAAAATCCGTTGTATAGAATGGATGAAGAGCTTGAAATGGATAAACAATCTAGTTCAGAATCTGAACAAGAGTATAAGACTCCATCTGACTCTGGTTCTGAACACAAAATTAAAAGTAATAATGAATCTGATAAAGATTCAGGAAAAGATAAAGATAGTGATCCATTTAATTCAAGTGAAGATGAAATAGATAAAAATCTATTAACTAAATCACCTAGTGATGATTTAATAAGCTTTCTACAAAAAATGCACAATGAAGGAGGAAATAATTTTGTAAATTATCTTCTTTCAAAAGCCATTAGTCCAAATTATTCCAAAAATGTGGAACAATGGACATATAAAGATGCCTACAAATTAAAGGCTACTGACCCAAAAGAATGGGAACAATGGCATAGTGCAATGAGAGAAGAAATAAAAGCCCTTGAAGATCGTGATGTATGGGAATTAGTACCATGTCCTAAAAACTGCAAACCTGTAAAATGTAGATGGGTTTATGCAGTTAAAAGTGATGGTCAAAAACGTGCTCGACTAGTTGCTAAAGGATTTTCACAAATACCTGGAGTTGATTATGATGATACATTCTCACCAGTTGCATGATTTGAAACTGTGAGACTCCTTATGGCTACAGCAGCGCTAGAAGATTGGGAAATTGAAGCACTAGATGTAAAGACAGCTTTCCTGTATGGTGACCTTGAAGAAGACATATACATGGATCAGCCAGAAGGATTTATCATCTCTGGACAAGAGCATAAAGTCTATAAACTCAGAAAAGCCTTATATGGACTTAAACAAGCTTCATTAGCTTGGAATAAGAAAGCAAACAAAAGCTTAAACGAATTAGGTTTTGGACGATGTCTTTCAGACACAGGAGTCTATGTTTGCTATAAACAAAAATCAACTATAGTTGCTATATTATATGTTGATGATGTGTTATTCATGGGTGATAATAGAAAATTACTCATGGAAATAAAACACAAATTTATGAAAAAATGGGAATGTAGAGATTTAGGACCCATTACTGAATATCTTGGAATGAAGATTGTCCGAGATAGAAAGAAAAAATTGATTACTCTTGATCAAATCAATTATGCAAAAAAGATAGTCAAAAGATTTGGTCAAGAAGATTCAAAACCTGTGCGCACTCCGTTACCAGCAGGATATATACCTGCAGCAAACACAGGTCAAGCAACTTCTCAAGAGAGAAGTTACTATCAATCAATTATTGGATCCTTATTATATCTTACACTTGGCACAAGATATGATATTACTCAAGCAGTAATCATGATGTCACAATTCATGGTTAATCCTTCTAAAGAACACATTGCCAAAGCCTTATATATCTTGAAATATGTTAATTCCACAATAAATGGGAAAATAACATATAATGGCTTTGATAAAGAAGGATTAAATGCTTATGCTGATGCTGATTGGGCAGGAGACCAAATCACGCGTAAATCAGTAACGGGTAATCTTGTTCTACTGGCAGGAGCTCCAATCAGTTGGATTTCTAGAAAACAGAAAACTGTTGCATTATCTTCCACAGAAGCTGAATATATGAGCTTATCAGATTGCTCACGTCAGATTATGTGGATAAAATCCTTATTCAAAGAATTAGGATTCAATGTTGGAGCTATTGATCTTAATGTGGATAACAGAGGATCAATATTCTTAGCCAAGAATCCAGCCCAAGAACATAGAACAAAACATATTGATATTCGTTATCATTATGTTAGAGAACGTGTTGAGGACAAAGATGTCAACATTCAATATGTTCCCACAAATGATCAACTTGCTGATATCTTAACAAAAAATTTGACTTGGCAAAAGTTCAAAGAGTTAAGAGATAAAATTGGCATTGAGATCCTCAATGAGGGGGAGTGTTGAAACGATCTTACTCCCAAAACCCGTAGGCGTGGGAAAGATCGTGAGAACATTTCGGATTACTCCGATCTCAATCGACCTTATGTAATCTGTCCTGAAACATCTATTTGTACTTATGTACATAATTATAGAGTTCAACGTTATTAATATCTTTGACAGATATTATAGAGTTTGACAGATATTATAGAGTTTGACGGGAGTCATACTCAGACAATAGTGCACCATATGCACGACTGTGCATAGCTGTGCTACACACAGCTATTGGCACAGCAATGACTGCGCATTACCAAGCGCAATACAAATCATCAGTCAGCGCTACTAATATCGCTGACATGATATTAGTAGATAGACAGTATATATACCTGTGTAGGTAGACGTCAATCTACATCCTCTCAGCTACTACAAGGTGATCGCCACAAGCGGACCTTAGTGACTATCTACAGCTACAAGTAAGTTTTACTTACTTGGCTCTACTATTCTACTGTGCCCCTGTCATGCTCTGCTTCGACAACCGCGGAGTTATCTGGGGTTGACTGGAGCGAGACAAGCTCGCTCATCAATGTTGACCTGGACTCGGTTGCTGCTGAGGCTGAAGAAATAGTTGTGTGCGCTGATGAAAGCAATACATGCACCGAGATCATTGACTCGGGATGCTCTCAGCACCTTACCCCTGACCGTGGATCTCTCACTAACTATGTGGAGATCGAGCCAAAAATGTTTAAGGCTGCAAATAAACGTCATATGAAGGCTATAGGGATGGGTGAAATGAGTATAGACATTCCCAATGGGGATGAGATGTTGAGACTCAGACTCACTGAGTGTTACAGTTTCTTTTCCTCTTCTATGACGGACGCTTTACTATTACATCATCATTATTATATGATTTAGTGGACGTTTATCTCCTTTTGCTAACGCTTTCATATTTCCTTTCATAGGTAGTTAGCTGCACTTACTGCGCATTCCCTTTATAGTTTTCCTTGTTCTCAAAACGTATATAAACCCTAGAATACCTTGTACATTCCCCAGTTCCAACTTAATCGAATCATACTCCCAATTTTGACTTGAACTCCTCGCTCTCTTTCTCTTGAGCTCGTTGTCGACTTAAAGACCTTTGTCATTGTTTGACTTAGTGTCCAGAACTTGTCCAGTAGGCTGGGAGCGGACTGAGACTCTGCTTGCCACTGTTGACTTAGAATGAACTGCGTTGGGAGCATCGATCTTAACACAAGTTGGAACTCTCAGACTGCTCAGTGTTTCTACACTAGCCAGACACCATTGATACCAGAACCTCGACCCTCAGACCCCCGAATGGCTCTGTCCGTTTCAGATGAAAGTATTATCTAGATCGAAGGGAAGTCTTTCCATCGACTACAGGAACAGGGTGGTTTCTCTGCTCAAATACTAAGAAGAAGAACGAACCAGTACCAGAATCCCTCTTCAAAGGTGATTACATTGAAGGACAAGAGGACGCCTTCCCAGATGACGTTTGGATTGATTGGATAAACGAGGAACACGAAGAAGAACTTCATTCTTTATTCAAACCGCCTACAGACAAACCAGAACTCTCCTGGTGGAACAAATATCTCAACCTTGCTGATATCTCAGGACGAGAGCGATATGCACTTAGGGAAGGAGAACTACAGCCTTGGATAGAATTCCAAGAACAGAAACAGATCGAAGCAAATCTATTCGGAGATCCAGAATCAGGGAAGAACAAAGACGAAACAGGAGAACCTACAGACCCGAAAGAAGAAACAGAAAAGATGGCATCTGACACAACAGCACCTGCCTCTAAAGGAGATATTAAGCCGCAGCCCATGCGCATTTTTACAGGGAAACGAACTGAAGCAAAGGCTTTCATTGGAAACCTAGAAGACTATTTCGTTTTGAACGATGACAATTATAAAAACAAAGGCCAGAAACAGATTCGATTTGCTCTTGCCTGCCTAGGACAGGAACTCGATGATTGGAAGGTTCTAATCAAAGAAGAACTAGATGAAGAAGAAGAAATGACCCTTACCTGGACAAGTTGGGCCGAATTCAAGAAGCGCTTTTTAGCGGATTGGGGTGAAGTCAACAGCGCACTCAGGGCCCTGAACAATTTGGCCAATCTTAGAGTAGGGGGCGATGTTTCAGTCCCTGAATATATCAGAAAATTCCACATGGAGATTGGAACTTCAGGATTGAAAGGGACAACCGCACAACTTCAGGCATTTGTTAAAGGACTCCCTGAAAGTATTGCCACCAAAATCCTTGAGGCAAACGTTCTATCGATGAAGGAAGCATATGAAAAAGCAGAACAGCTTCATGGCGCTTGGGAAATGATGCGAGTGCTTGGGCACAAACCAGGACAAGGGAATCGCTCTAATTTTAACTGAAACACCAACACTAGGAGCAGATCAACTCGATCAGTTAATGCTATGCCCACTGGATGTCTGACAGATGAACAAAAAGAGGAATACATAAAAACTGGGAAGTGTTTCAGATGTGGAAACCAGGGACATGTTTCAAAAAATTGTCTGAAACAAAATACTACTCCAAACGCCTCCTTCAGGTCCTCCTCATTGTTTCAGAATAAAGGGATCAGATCCATCCCTGAGGACATGCCCAAAGACAAGCAAGACAACCCAGTTGCGAGTATCAGAGCGGTCCTCACTGGAATGAAGGCCGATGAACAAGAAGGTCTTCTTAATGAACTCAAGAATGAGGGTTTTGATCAGGAAGCATCACACAGTGGTTGGCACTTCCACAGCAAATGGACTTTCACAGTTAGTGCTTGATTCTGTAATAGTATGATTGAATAATGACAAGCGCCTTTCAATCACTGTTGAAACGATCGATTTACCTGCTGAAACCTCTGCCCTCATCGATTGTGGAGCAGAAGGGAACTTTATTGATGAAGAAATAACAACAAAACTACCAAAAGAAAAGCTAAGAAAACCGATTTGAGTCAGGAACACAGATGGAATAATCAACACAAATGGGATGATCACCCATTGAGTATTAATTCAATATTCAATTGGAGGAAAGCGTCACAGTAACTGGTTCTTAATCACCAAGTTAGGGGACCAACAATTAATCTTGGGAATTCCTTGGTTAGAAGAAAATAACCTGACTATTGATTGGAGAGACAAAACGATTCACCTCATTAATGATCAATGACAAGATGAGACGATCTGGCAACTGGCACTGGACAATCAATGGGGAGAAGACAATTATTGGATTAGGGTCAAAACATCAGCATCTCAGGCACTGGAACATCAACTGAAAAAAGATGAACCAAAGACAGAACTACCTGTGGAATACGAGAAATGGTGATCAGTCTTTGAGAAAAAGGCTTCAGAACGATTTCCTACATCTAGGACATGGGATCATGCAATTGAACTGAAAAATGGTTTCACCCCCAAAGTTAGCAAAATCTACCCGTTATCAATTAAGGAGCAGTTGTCCTTGGACGAATGGATTGAAGAACAACTTGCTAAAGGATACATTAGACTGTTGAAATCACCCCAGGCCTCGCCATTCTTCTTTGTTTCAAAAAAGGAAAGCGGAGCATTAAGGCCATGTCAAGACTACAGGTACCTGAATGATTGGACAATCAAGAACACATACCCACTGCCCCTAGTATCTGATCTCCTTACTAAACTTGCTGGAGCACAATACTTCACCAAATTAGATCTCCACTGGGGATACAATAACGTCCAAATCAAGAAAGGCGACAAATGGAAAGCAGCCTTCATCACAAATTGAGGATTATACAAACCAACAGTTATGTTCTTTGGACTATGCAATTCGCCATCTACGTTCCAAACCATGATGAACGAATATTTCAGAGATATGATTAATGAAGGATGGCTCATCATTTACATGGACGACATTTTAATCTGTTCTCAAAATAAGACAGAATTGGAAAAACAAACAAAACAAGTTCTAGACCGATTAGAGGAGAACGACTTGTTCCTGAAACTGGAAAAATGTAAATTCGCTGTACAAGAAGTCGAGTTTCTAGGAATGATCATATCGCCTGGAAAAATATAGATGGATCCTATTAAACTAGCAGGGATAGCTGATTGGCCAGTACCAACAACAGTCAAACAAGTTCGATCATTCCTAGGCTTTGGGAACTTCTACTGACGATTCATTGGAAATTTTGTGGCTATAGCAAAACCACTCACCGATTTAACAAAGAAGACGGAGATATTTGACTGGAACACGGAGCGTCAAGCTGCTTTTGATACCCTGAAACAACGATTTGCCTCTATGCCAGTTCTCTTAATGCCAAACCCAGCAAAACTGTTTATCCTCCAAACTGACGCTTCTAACAAGGCAATAGGAGTGGTATTAAAACAAGCAGATGACTCTGGCGCACTACATCCTTGTGGTTTTATTTCCCACGCCCTAACACCAACAGAACAGAACTACCAGATTTATGATAGAGAATTACTTGCCATCATTAAAGGGTTGGCAGTTTGGTGTCACCTTCTGCATGGATCACCTCATACTGTCATTGTACACTGCGATCACAAGAACCTGTCCTATTACAGAACGGCTCAATGATTAACACCTAGACAAGCCAGATGGTCCTCTTTATTATCTGAATTTGACCTCCGGATTGAACATGTACCAGGAACGAAGATGTTTGAAGCAGATGCTCTATCTAGACAACCAGATGACGAAGAACAGACTACAGTCACTATGTTACCAAACGATCTCTTCATTCGCCTCATCAATAACAATTTAGCCGATGAATTGAAGAAGTATATGGCGAATGATGATTTTGGACGAATTCTGATTGATGTTATTAAAAGACAAAGAGTGCCACCAATCAAATCAAAGCTACAAGACTGGACATATACCCATGGCATCGTCTATTATCTTGGAAAGATCTATATCCCTGATCGGATCGAATTGAGGACTAGATTAATCAAAGATACACACGAAGCATTATCTTCTGGACACCCAGGACAATTAAAAACATTGGCGCTTCTAAAACGCGACTACTGGTGGCCAGGAATGTACAGACATGTCAAAGAATGGGTAGAGGGATGTGCATTATGCCAACAGATGAAAGTTAACACTCACCCAAATGCACCAGCATTAATCCCTATTCCATCCAAAGCAACACGTCCATTTCAACAAGTAACCCTTGATTTCATTACTGATATTCCCATCTCGGACGGATATGACTCAATATTGGTCACGGTGGACCATGGCCTTACAAAGAGGTAATTTTTACCCCTTGCAACAAGACAATCGACGCTTTAGGGACAGCCGATCTCTACATCTCTGAAATCTTCAAGCGCTTTGGACTCCCTGACGTCTTAATCTCTGATAGAGGACCACAGTTCTCCGCCAAAGTATTCCAAGAAATACAAAAGGCATTAGGAATTGACCACAGGATGAGCACTGCCTATCACCCTCAAACAGATGGGGAAACCGAACACGTCAATCAAGAACTTGAGATTTATCTTCAGATGTTTTGTACCAACGAACCCCACAAGTGGAAACCACTCCTGCCTATTGCTGAATTTGCACACAATAATTGTTATCATGATACAATAAAAACATCTCCATTCCAACTCATGTATGGAACAGATCCAATCACCATTCCTACAGCAGCGCTCAAGATGACTGCACCAGCAGCAGAAGAACACCTTCAGATGCTTCGAAGAGCGAGAGAAGAGGCATTAGCAGCACATGAACATGCCAGGCAAACAGTTGCTCAAAGATTCAGAGATAAGTTGATTAAATTCGAAAAAGGCGACAAGGTCTGGCTTGAGAACAAGAACCTACACATCCCATATCAATCAAGAAAGCTTGCGCCAAAATGAGAAGGACCCTTTCAGGTTGAACAAGTCATGGGACCAGTTACATACAAACTGAAATTACTGAAACAATGGCGCATTCACCCTGTATTTCATGCATTGCTTCTCGCTCCATATAAGGAAACGTCAATGCACAGACCAAACTTTACCACACCACCTCCCAATATAGTAAATGGACAGGAGGAGTTTGAGATCAAAGCTATCCTTGGACATCAAAAACGCGGAGCAGGCTATCAATATTTGGTTAAGTGGAAAGGCTATGAATTGAATGACAATACTTGGGAACCTGAGCACCACCTGGGAAATGCTGCGGATGTTCTGATAGAATATAAGAACAGAAGATGCCTATAGAACTTCATCTATGGCCTATAACCGATCAAAGAAATTCTGGAAAACCCTTTATACGCTCAAAGGACGATTCCTTCCCCCTCAGACTCGTTTATTACCACATCGTCACAATAAGAAACACCTAGTACGACTCCCACATGCACGACACTACCCAATCACCAGTAGACACAAGAACATGGGTGCGACTGTTTCATGCAATTTTATCACCTCTTCCCACAGAAAATCGAATTCCCTGTGGAAAATCTTGATGCAATCATTCCACCACCATATGACTCATTAACATGGGAGCACATTCCCCCTCCTTACCCACCAAAACTGCCACATTATCCCACTTATGACTTTGAACCAGGATACCCAAAGATTACCAGCAGGGTCACTGCTCAAGGAGCGTTCATTAGAGAAGACGAATTCACTCGACCAAACACTCCTGAATCACCATCAGATGATGCGCTGTATCACGCCATTCTTGCTCACTCCACAGAATCAGATGGTAATGAAAAAGAAGATTCTATGGAAGACCTTTACGTTTGACGAGTTAGGATAAAAGACAACCTACCAGCTGCCCATTCTTCCCATTACACTCAATAACAATGTTTGCCTTCGCCATCACCCTCGCCTACCTCGTCGCTTTTGTCCTCGCCCTCTTGATCACTGCTTGTGGTCATTGTTACATCGAACCCATTGCCACCGCCTCCGCCTTCCTCTCCATGGCCCATGACCTCCCTCTTGAGGTCTTTGTCACCACCACCACCACCATTGACAACTTTGTCTGGGCAGACCTCCCAGAACTTCACCAGCATCCAGAAGAACTTGCCCCCATGACCTTCGCTGACCCCATCGTTCAGGACCCTGTCACCCACATCCCCTACGCCCACCGCCCTTGCCACTCCGTCCTCTCTCCCGTCTCAGAAGCCCTTAGTACCCTCGTCGTCAACTTTAACCAACTATCTGCGCCCCTTGACTCTGTCACCCACCTCATGCTCTCTACCAATCCGCAATGTCTCACATATGAAAAACGGGACAACCTCTGGGAGCACACCAAACAACTGGAGCGCATCACAAAAACCCTCCAATGGTGCATCGAGGCTGCCAACAAGGACCTGGACTCCATCATCACGTGGATTGAATCCAGAAAGGACCATGGCTGGACCACTGACGCACAATGGTAGAAGTTGGTGACTTCTTGCATATGAAGGGGGTAATGTTACAGTTTCTTTTCCTCTTCTATGACGGACGCTTTACTATTACATCATCATTATTATACGATTTAGTGGACGTTTATCTCCTTTTGCTAACGCTTTCATATTTCCTTTCATAGGTAGTTAGCTGCGCTTACTGCACATCCCCTTTATAGTTTTCCTTGTTCTCAAAATGTATATAAACCCTAGAATACCTTGTACATTCCCCAGTTCCAACTTAATCGAATCATACTCCCAATTTTGACTTGAACTCCTCGCTCTCTTTTGTTACAGTTTCTTTTCCTCTTCTATGACGGATACTTTATTATTACATCATCATTACCATACAATTTAGCGAACGTTTATCTCCTTTAGCTAACGCTTTCACATTTCCTTTCATAGGTAGTTAGCTGCACTTACTGCGCATTCCCTTTATAGTTTTCCTTGTTCTCAAAACGTATATAAACCCTAGAATACCTTGTACATTCCTCAGTTCCAACTTAATCGAATCATACTCCCAATTTTGACTTGAACTCCTCGCTCTCTTTCTCTTGAGCTCGTCAACTTAGAGACCTTTGTCATCGTTTGACTTAGCGTCCAGAACTTGTCCAGTAGGCTGGGAGCGGACCGAGACTCTGCTTGCCACTGTTGACTTAGAACGAACTGTGTTGGGAGCATCGATCTTAACACAAGTTGGAACTCTCAGACCGCTCAGTGTTTCTACACTAGCCAGACACCATTGATACCAGAACCTCAACCCTCAGACCCCCCAACGGCTCTGTCCGTTTCAGACAAAAGTATTATCTAGATCGAAGGGAAGTCTTTCCATCGACTACAGGAACAGGGTGGTTTTTCCGCTCAGGAACCAAGAAAAAGAATGAACCAGTACCAGAATCCCTCTTTGAAGGTGATTACATTGAAGGACAAGAGGACGCCTTCCCAGACAACGTTTGGATTGATTGGATAAATGAGGAACACGAAGAAGAACTTCATTCTTTATTCAAACCGCCTACAGACAAACCAGAACTCTCCTGGTGGAACAAATATCTCAACATTGCTGATATCTCAGGACGAGAGCGATACGCACTTAAGGAAGGAGAACTACAGCCTTGGATAGAATTCCAAGAACAGAAACAGATCGAAGCAAATCTATTCGGAGATCCAGAATCAGGGAAGAACAAAGACGAAACAGGAGAACCTACAGATCCGAAGGAAGAAACAGAAAAGATGGCATCTGACGCAGCAGCACCTGCCTCTAAAGGAGATATTAAGCCGCAGCCCATGCGCATTTTTACAGGGAAACGAACTGAAGCAAAGGCTTTTATTGGAAACCTAGAAGACTATTTCGTTTTGAACGATGACAATTATAAAAACAAAGGCCAGAAACAGATTCGATTCGCTCTTGCCTGCCTAGGACAGAAACTCGACGATTGGAAGGTTCTAATCAAAGAGGAACTAGATAATGACGAAGAAACGACCCTTACCTGGACGAGTTGGGCCGAATTCAAGAAGCGCTTTTTAGCAGATTGGGGCGAAGTAAACAGCGCACTCAGGGCCCTAAACAATCTGGCCAATCTTAGAGTAGGGGGCGACGTTTCAGTCCCTGAATATATCAGGAAATTCCGCATGGAGATTGGAACTTCAGGATTGAAAGGGACAACCGCACAACTTCAGGCATTTGTTAAAGGACTCCCTGAAAGTATTGCCACCAAAATCCTCGAGGCAAACGTTCTATCGATGAAGGAAGCATATGAAAAAGCAGAACAGCTTCATGGCACTTGGGAAATGATGCGAGCGCTTGGACGGAAACCAGGACAAGGGAACCGCTCTAATTTTAACCAAAACACCAACACTAGGAGCGGATCAACTCGATCAGTTAATGCTATGCCCACTGGATGTCTGACAGATGAACAAAAAGAGGAATACATGAAAACTGGGAAGTGTTTCAGATGTGGAAACCAGGGACATGTTTCAAAAAATTGTCCAAAACGAAACACCACTCCAAACGCCTCCTTCAGGTCCTCCTCATTGTTTCAGAATAAAGGGATCAGATCCATCCCTGAGGACATGCCCAAAGACAAACAAGACGACCCAGTTGCGAGTATCAGAGCAATCCTTGCTGGAATGAAGGCTGATGAACGAGAAGGTCTTCTTAACAAACTCGAGAATGAGGGTTTTTGATCAGGAAGCGTCACACAGCGGTTGGCACTTCCACAGCAAATGGACTTTCACAGTTAGCGCTTGATTCTGTAATAGTACGATCGAATAATGACAAGCGCCTTTCAATCACTGTTGAAACGATCGATTTACCTGCTGAAACCTCTGCCCTCATCGATTGTGGAGCAGAAGGGAACTTTATAGACGAAGAAATAACAACAAAATTACCAAAAGAAAAGCTAAGAAAACCGATTCGAGTCAGGAACGCAGATGGAACAATCAACACGAATGGAATGATCACCCATTGAGTATTAATTCAATATTCAATTGGAGGAAAGCGTCACAGTAACTGGTTCTTAATTACCAAGTTAGGGGACCAACAATTAATCTTGGGAATTCCTTGGTTGGAAGAAAACAACCCAACTATCGATTGGAGAGACAAAACGATTCACCTCACTGATAATCAACAACAAGATGGGACGATTTGGCAACTGGCACTGGACAATCAATGGGGAGAAGACGATTATTGGATTAGAGTCAAAACATCAGCATCTCAGGCACTGGAACATCAACTGAAGAAGGATGAACCAAAGACAGAACTACCTGTGGAATACAAGAAATGGCAATCAGTCTTTGAGAAAAAGGCTTCAGAACGATTTCCTACCTCTAGAACTTGGGATCATGCAATCGAACTGAAAAACGGTTTCACTCCCAAAGTTAGCAAAATCTACCCGTTATCGATTAAGGAGCAGTCGTCCTTGGACAAATGGATTGAAGAACAACTTGCCAAAGGATACATCCGACCATCGAAATCACCTCAGGCCTCACCATTCTTCTTTGTTTCAAAAAAGGAAAGCGGAGCGTTAAGACCATGTCAAGATTACAGGTACCTGAACGATTGGACAATCAAGAATGCATACCCACTGCCCCTAGTATCTGATCTCCTTACTAAACTTGCTGGAGCGCAATACTTCACCAAACTAGATCTTCGCTGGGGATAAATAACGTTCGAATCAAGAAAGGCGATGAATGGAAAGCAGCCTTCATCACAAATCGAGGATTATACGAACCAACTGTTATGTTCTTTGGATTATGCAATTCACCATCTACGTTCCAAACCATGATGAACAAATACTTCAGAGATATGATTAACAAAGGATGGCTCATCATTTACATGGATGACATCTTGATTTGTTCTCAAAACAAGGCAGAATTGGAAGAACGAACAAAACGGGTTCTAGACCAATTAGAGGAGAACGACTTGTTCCTGAAACTGGAAAAATGTAAATTCGCTGTACAAGAAGTCGAGTTTCTAGGGATGATCATATCACCTGGAAAAATACAGATGGATCCTATTAAACTAGCAGGGATAGCCGATTGGCCAGTACCAACAACAGTCAAACAAGTTCGATCATTCCTAGGCTTTGGGAACTTCTACCGACGATTCATTGGAAATTTTGTGGCTATAGCAAAACCACTCACTGATTTAACAAAGAAGACAGAGATATTTGACTGGAACGCAGAATGTCAAACCGCTTTTGATACCCTGAAACAACGATTTGCCTCTATGCCAGTTCTCTTAATGCCAAACCCAGCAAAACCGTTTATCCTCCAAACCGACGCCTCTAACAAAGCAATAGGAGCAGTTTTAAAACAAGCGGACGACTCTGGTGCACTGCATCCCTGTGGTTTTATTTCCCATGCCCTAACACCAATGGAACAGAACTACCAGATCTATGATAGAGAATTACTTGCCATCATTAAAGGGTTGGCAGTTTGGCGTCACCTTTTGCATGGATCACCTCATACTATCATTGTGCATTGTGATCACAAGAACCTGTCCTATTATAGAACGGCTCAACAATTCACACCTAGACAAGCCAGATGGTCATCTTTATTATCCGAATTTGATCTCCAGATTGAACATGTACCGGGTACGAAGATGTTTGAAGCAGATGCTCTATCTAGACGACCAGATCATATGGGTAATGATGAAGAACAGACCACAGTCACTATGTTACCAAACGATCGCTTTATTCGCCTCATCAATAACAATCTAGCTGATGAATTGAAGAAGTATATGGCGAATGATGATTTCGGACGAATTCTGATTGATGTTATTAAAAGACAAAGAGCGCCACCAATCAAGTCAAAGCTACAAGACTGGACATATACCCATGGCATCGTCTACTACCTTGGAAAGATCTATATCCCTGACCGGATCGAATTGAGGACTAGATTAATCAAAGATACACACGAAGCGTTATCTTCTGGACATCCAGGACGATTAAAAACACTGGCGCTTCTAAAACGCGACTACTGGTGGCCAGGAATGTACAGACATGTCAAAGAATGGGTAGAGGGATGTGCATTATGCCAACAGATGAAAGTTAACACTCACCCAAATGCGCCAGCACTAATCCCTATTCCATCCAAAGCGACACGCCTGTTTCAACAAGTAACCCTTGATTTCATTACTGATCTTCCCATCTCGGACGGATATGACTCAATATTGGTCATGGTGGACCATGGCCTTATGAAGGGGGTAATTTTCACCCCTTGCAACAAGACAATCGACGCTTTAGGGACAGCCGATCTCTACATCTCTGAAATCTTCAAGCGCTTTGGACTCCCTGACGTCTTAATCTCTGATAGAGGACCACAGTTCTCCGCCAAAGTATTCCAAGAAATACAAAAGGCATTAGGAATTGACCACAGGATGAGCACTGCCTATCACCCTCAAACAGATGGGGAAACCGAACGCGTCAATCAAGAACTTGAGATTTATCTTCAGATGTTTTGTACCAACGAACCCCACAAGTGGAAACCACTCCTACCTATCGCTGAATTCGCACACAATAACCGTTATCATGATACAATAAGAACATCCCCATTCCAACTCATGTACGGAACAGATCCGATCACCATCCCTACAGCGGCGCTCAAGATGACTGCCCCAGCAGCAGAAGAACGCCTTCAGATGCTTCGAAGAGCGAGAGAAGGAGCATTAGCAGCACATGAACTCACCAGGCAAACAGTCGCTCAAAGATTCAAAGACAAGTCAATTAAATTCGAGAAAGGCGACAAGGTCTGGCTTGAAAACAAGAACCTACACATCACATATCAATCAAGAAAGCTTGTGCCAAAACAAGAAGGACCCTTTCAGGTTGAACATGTCATGGGACCAGTTACATACAAGCTGAAATTACCGAAACAATGGCGCATTCACCCTGTATTTCATGCATTGCTTCTCACTCCATATAAGGAAACATCAATGCATGGACCAAACTTTACCACACCACCTCCCGATATAGTAAATGGACAGGAGGAGTTTGAGATCAGCTATCCTTGGACATCAAAAACGCGGAGCAGGCTATCAATATTTGGTTAAGTGGAAAGGCTATGGATCAAATGACAATACTTGGGAACCTGAACGCCACCTGGGAAATGCTGTGGACATTCTGATAGAATATAAGAACAGAAGACGCCTATAGAACTTCATCTATGGCCTATAACCGATCAAAGAAATTCTGGAAAACCCTTTATGCGCTCAAAGGACGATTCCTTCCCCCTCGGACTCATCTATTACCACATCATCACAATAAGAAACACCTAGTACGACTCCCACATGCACAACACTACCCAATCACCAGTAGACACATACTTTTCATTTCACCAAGACGACCACTGTCATCATCAAAAGCTATTCAACCGAACTTTACTGCACCAAGAACGAAAGAACAGGAACAGGAATTCCGAAATATACAGCAATGGATCCTCTACAAAATGAATATATGGATATTAGATCGACGACGAGATCTACAAGAGCATGGGTGCAACCGTTTCATGCAATTTTACTATCTCTTCCCACAGAAAATTGAATTCCCCATCGACAACCCTGATGGAACCATTCCACCACCCTACGACTCGTTAAGATGGGAACGCATTCCCCTTCCTTACCTGCCAAAACCTCCACACTATCCTACGTATAACTTCGAACCAGGATATCCAAAGATTACTAGCAGAGTCACAGCTCAAGGAGCATTCATTAGAGAAGACGAATTCACTCGACCAAATACCCCTGAATCACCATCAGACGATGCGCTGTATCACGCCATTCTTGCTCACTCCACAGAATCTGATGGTAACAAAACAGAAGATTCTATGGAAGACCTTTACGTTTGAAGCTTCAGGATAAAAGATGATCCACCAGCTACCCATTTTCCTCATCCTACTCGATATACAATGTTCGCCTTCGCCATCACCCTCGCCTACCTCATCGCCTTCGTCCTCGCCCTCTTGATCACCATGTGTGGTCATTGTTACATTGAACCCGTCGCCACTGCCTCCCCTTTCCTCTCCACGGCCCATGACCTCCCCCTCGAGGTCTTTGTCACCACCACCACCACTATCGACGATTTTGTCTGGGCAGACCTTCCAGAACTTCACCAGCACCCAGAAGAACTCGCCCCCATGACCTTCGCCACTCCCATCGTCCAGGATCCGGTCACCCATATCCCGTACGTCCACCGCCCTCGCCACTCTGTCCTCTCCCCCGTCTCCGAAGCCCTCAGCACCCTCGTCATGGACTTTAACCACCTCTCTGCACCCCTCGACTCCGTCACCAACCTCATGCTCTCCACCGATCCCCAATGCCTCACCTATGAGGAACGCGACAATCTGTGGGAACACGCTAAGCAGTTGGAGCGTGTCACGAAAAGTCTCCAATGGCGCATCGAGGCCGCCAACAAGGACCTGGATTCCATCATCAAATGGATTGAATCTAGGAAGGACCATGGCTGGACCACCGACGCACAATGGTAGAAGTTGGTGACTTCTCGCATATGAAGAGGGTAATGTTACAGTTTCTTTTCCTCTTCTATGACGGATACTTTATTATTACATCATCATTACCATACGATTTAGCGAACGTTTATCTCCTTTAGCTAACACTTTCACATTTCCTTTCATAGGTAGTTAGCTGCACTTACTGTGCATTCCCTTTATAGTTTTCCTTGTTCTCAAAACGTATATAAACCCTAGAATACCTTGTACATTCCTCAGTTCCAACTTAATCGAATCATACTCCCAATTTTGACTTGAACTCCTCGCTCTCTTTCTCTTGAGCTCGTCATCGACTTAGAGACCTTTGTCATCGTTTGACTTAGCGTCCAGAACTTGTCCAGTAGGCTGGGAGTGGACCGAGACTCTGCTTGCCACTGTTGACTTAGAATGAACTGTGTTGGGAGCATCGATCTTAACATCTTTCTCTTGAGCTCGTTGTCGACTTAAAGACCTTTGTCATCGTTTGACTTAGCGTCCAGAACTTGTCCAGTAGGCTGGGAGCGGACCGAGACTCTGCTTGCCACTGTTGACTTAGAATGAACTGCGTTGGGAGCATCAATCTTAACAAGCTTTTCTTTTGGTAATTTTGTTGTTATTTCTTCGTCAATAAAGTTCCCTTCTGCTCCACAATCGATGAGGGCAGAGGTTTCAGCGGGTAAATCAATCGTTTCAACAGTGATTGAAAGGCGCTTGTCATTATTCGATCGTACTATTACAGAATCAAGTGCTAACTGTGAAAATCCATTTGCTGTGGAAGTGCCAACCGCTGTGTGACGCTTCCTGATCAAAAACCCTCATTTTCGAGTTCATTAAGAAGACCTTCTCATTCATCGGCCTTCATTCCAGCAAGGATTGCTCTGATACTTGCAACTGGGTCGTCCTGTTTGTCTTTGGGCGCATCCTCAGGGATGGATCTGATCCCTTTATTCTGAAACGATGAGGAGGACCTGGAGAAGGTATTTGGAGTAATGTTTCGTTTCGGACAATTTTTTGAAACATGTCCCTGATTTCCACATCTGAAACACTTCCCAGTTTTCATGTACTCCTCTTTTTGTTCATCTGTCAGACATCCAGTGGGCATAGCATTAACTGATCGAGTTGATCTGCTCCTAGTGTTGGTGTTTCGGTTAAAATTAGAGCGATTCCCTTGTCCTGGTTTGCGTCCAAGTGCTTGCATCATTTCCCAAGTGCCATGAAGCTGTTCTGCTTTCTCATATGCTTCTTTCATCGATAGAACGTTTGCCTTGAGGATTTTGGTGGCAATACTTTCAGGGAGTCCTTTAACAAATGCCTGAAGTTGTGCGGTTGTCCCTTTCAATCCTGAAGTTCCAATCTCCATGTGGAATTTTCTGATATATTCAGGGACTGAAACATCACCCCCTACTCTAAGATTGGCCAAATTGTTTAGGGCCCTGAGTGCGCTGTTAACTTTGCCCCAATCCACTAAAAAGCGCTTCTTGAATTCGGCCCAACTTGTCCAGGTAAGGGTCATTTCTTCATCATCGTCTAGTTCCTCTTTGATTAGAACCTTCCAATCATCGAGTTCCTGTCCTAGGCAGGCAAGAGCAAATCGAATCTGTTTCTGGCCTTTGTTTTTATAATTGTCATCGTTCAAAACGAAATAGTCTTCTAGGTTTCCAATGAAAGCCTTTGCTTTGGTTCGTTTCCCTGTAAAAATGCGCATGGGCTGTGGCTTAATATCTCCTTTGGAGGCAGGTGCTGCTGCGTCAGATGCCATCTTTTCTGTTTCTTCTTTTGGGTCTGTAGGTTCTCCTGTTTTGTCTTTCTTCTTTCCTGATTCTGGATCTCCGAATAGATTTGTTTTGATCTGCTTCTGTTCTTGGAATTCTATCCAAGGCTGTAGTTCTCCTTCCTTAAGTGCGTATCGCTCTCGTCCTGCAATATCAGCAAGGTTGAGATATTTGTTCCACCAGGAGAGTTCTGGTTTGTCTGTAGGCGGTTTGAATAAAGAATGAAGTTCTTCTTTGTGTTCCTCATTTATCCAATCAATCCAAACGTTGTCTGGGAAGGCGTCCTCTTGTCCTTCAATGTAATCACCTTCAAAGAGGGATTCTGGTACTGGTTTGTTCTTCTTCCTGGTTCCTGAGTGGAAAAACCACTCTGTTCCTGTAGTCGATGGAAAGACTTCCCTTCGATCTAGATAATACTTTTGTCTGAAACGGACAGAGCCGTTGGGGAGTCTGAGGGTCGAGGCTCTGGTATCAATGGTGTCTGGCTAGTGTAGAAACACTGAGCAATCTGAGAGTTCCAACTTGTGTTAAGATTGATGCTCCCAATGCGGTTCGTTCTAAGTCAACAGTGGCAAGCAGAGTCTCGGTCTGCTCCCAACCTACTGGACAGGTTCTGGACGCTGAGTCAAACGATGACAAAGGTCTTTGAGTTGACGACGAGCTCAAGATGAAGAGAGCGAGGAGTTCGAATCAAAATTGGGAGTTGAATTCAATTAAGTTGGAACTGGGGAATGTACAAGGTATTCTAGGGTTTATATACATTTTGAGAACAAGGAAAACTATAAAGGGGATGCGCAGTAAGCGCAGCTAACTACCTATGAAAGGAAATATGAAAGCATTAGCAAAAGGAGATAAACGTCCACTAAATCATATAATAATGATGATGTAATAGTAAAGCGTCTGTCATAGAAGAGGAAAAGAAACTGTAACAATACTCATTGTCACCTGTAGCGACTGAAGTAGTTGTTTTGTCACTTCCAAGCAACACTGGAACTAATGTAGCACTGCGTGCTTCACGTATTTTTTTTAATTGATCCTATTCAATGTTGAACACCAAATATCGAAGTGGAAAACATGGAAAACATATGGCTTTCTCCCATGCCCATTCCCCCGACATGAAGTCATGGAATATGCGGCCACGACCGGGGCCAGTTTTGATATACGGAACATAATCCATGCTATCCTTGAACCCAGGGTTCAAGAACATGTTCTTTATGACCAAGCATGGATCGTGACACCAAACTCGGTATTTGGTCTTCATCCAAGGCACGATATCTGACGTGGGTAGATCACCTTCATATTTCAACGTAAAACATTCCCAAGGGACGTCGCCAATTTTGATTGAGTCAATCTTCTTGTAGGTGTCTCGATGATTCTGAAAAGGAGGGGGGCACTTGCAATCCCGATGGGACTCGGTCCATAACCGGAGAAGCGTATCAATGTCACCCGCAGACATCTGTACTTTACGGTAAAGGAAACTTCCTAATTCAAACTGGATTTTATTGTCAAAGGGGGCCCAATCTTTGCGAGATTGTGTTTCTGGAGATGGTTGGGCACTAGCAGGCAAAGTATGACCATTAGAATCACAAATAGCACCTGATATAAATGATAGTGTCAGCTGGCAAATAGATAATCCTGGGAATTCTGAAATACCATTTAAAATAGGATGAGACTTGTACTTCAGTGGTTGAACTTGGTCTGAGTCTTGACCCTCGGGTTCCATCGCATCGTCAGAACCACTTTGTTCACCTTCAGAAAAGAAGTCTAACAATGCAAAGCTGTCAGATGAAGAGCTTATGGTCGGAGATGGGGGGATGGCTGGCTCAGCGTCAGAACTGATATTGCCAAGAGCGCCGTCAGAATCCAGTTGCACTGCTAAGTCATCAGAATCCAGTTGTGCCATGTCATCAAACTCTTTTGCTGGTAGCAGGAAATCCAGTGCCAGTTTGTCACGGTGTAGCGCTTGATCAGGATATACGTCCCCATCCAAGTAGGAGAGTTGAGAGCGACCCTCTGAGAAGTCGTTGATGGGCGGGATGGGTGGCACTGATGAGTGCCCTCTTGTGTATGATGTGGCAGGTGCAGAAGGTATCGACAATGGCGATGCATGACGCTGGGTTCGTAAAGGTGATCCCAGAGTCTGATAAATGGCTATAGGATACCCAGTAAGCCTTGCGATCCACATTCATAAAAGGCACTTACCAAGGTCGAATGGGGGCGCTACATCAAGAGCAATGGAATGTTTAGCATTTGCGTGCTGCCTCTGTCCCCCTTCAGACCTAAACAACCGCCCACAGCCAGGGACAAAGCATGCAAACCAGTATTCACTTCCATCCATGGTATGCATTGGACTTATGTGCGAGCAGAATCAAACCCTGAATGAACAAATAAGAACTTCAACATCTGTTAATTTCAACCCCCACACTCATTTAGAAAAGAACCCCTCCACGCTCATTATCCGTATTAGTATGCCTACCACTCGGGCATCGAATAGAGAAAAGCATCCAGGAAAATGTGTCCTAGATGCTGAAAGTGACGTTGAGAAGAATGAAAAACCAAAAAGGAAGAGACGTACGAAGGAGGAAATGCTCGCCTTTTGTGAAGAGCAAGCCAGGGATGTTATGGTTTCTTTTCCCCTCTTTGTAAGCGGACTAGTTATTACTTAATCTTAGCTATGCGTTTCATGGACGGTTATTTCCTTTCAGCTTTACCTTTCACTTTTCCTTTCTAAGGTATTTAGCTATACACTTCCTTTTACATTCTCCTTGTTCTTTTAGTATAATCGAATTCTCCTCTCAACTTCTGAACGAAACTCCTCGCTCTCATCTCTCTGAGCTTGTCATTTGGGTTGACCTTTGTCATCATTTGACTTAGTGTCCAGAACTTGTCCAGTAGGTTGGGAGGAGACTGAGACTCTGCTTGCCACTGTTGACTTAGAATGAATTGTGTTGAGAGCATCAATCTTAACACAAGTTGGAACTCCCAGAACCGCTCAGTGTTTCTACACTAGCCAGACACAATTGATACCAGAACTTCGAACCTCAGACCCCTGAACGGCTCTGTCCATTTCAGACAAAAGTATTATCTAGATCGAAAGGAAGTCTTTCCATTGACTACAGGAACAGGGTGGTTTTTCCGCTCAGGAACTAAGAAAAAGAATGAACCAGTACCAGAATCCCTCTTTGAAGGTGATTACACTGAAGGACCAGAGAATGCTTTCCCAGACAACGTTTGGATTGATTGGGTAAACAAAGAACACAAAGAAGGATTTCTCTCATTATTCAAGCCTCCCACAGACGAACCAGAACTCTCCTGGTGGAACGAATATCTCAACCTTGCTGATATTGCAGGACGAGAGCGATACGCACTTAAGGAAGGAGAGCTACAGCCTTGGATAGAATTCCAAGAACAGAAACAGATCAAAACGAACCTATTTGGAGATCCAGAATTAGGGAAGAAGAAAGACAAAACAGGAGAACCTACAGACCCGAAAGAAGAAATAGAAAAGATGGCATCTGGTGCAGCAGCACCTGCCTCTAAAGGAGATATTAAACTGCAGCCTATGCGTGTTTTTACAGGAAAATGAACCAAAGCAAAAGCCTTCATTGGAAGTCTTGAAGATTATTTTGTTCTAAACGATGATAACTACAAGGGTAAAGCACAGAAACAGATTCGATTTACTCTTGCCTGTCTTGGACAGGAACTCGACGATTGGAAAGTCCTGATCAAGGACGAATTAGATGATGAAGAAGAAACAACCCTTACTTGGACAAACTGGGCAGAATTCAAGAAGCGTTTCTTAGCTGATTGGGGTGAAGTTAATAGCGCTCTCAGAGCGCTGAACAATCTAGCCAATCTCAGAGTAGGGGGCGACGTTTCAGTCCCTGAATATATCAGAAAATTCAGCATGGAGATCGGTACTTCAGGTTTGAAAGGAACTACTGCACAGCTCCAGGCCTTTGTCAAGGGGCTCCCTGAAAGCATTGCTACAAAAATCCTTGAAGTGAATGTTTTATCTATGAAAGAAGCATATGAGAAGGCAGAACAACTCCATGGTGCTTGGGAAATGATGCGAGCGCTTGGGCGAAAACCAGGACAAGGGAACCGCTCTAATTTTAATCAAAACACCAATAACAGGAGCAGATCAACCCGATCAGTAAATGCGATGCCCACCGGACGTTTGACAGATGAACAGAAGGAGGAATACATGAAAGCTGGAAAGTGTTTCAGATGTGGAAACCAGGGGCATGTTTCAAGGAATTGTCCCAAACGAAACACCACATCAAACGCCTCCTTCAGGGCCTCTTCATCGTTTCAGAATAAGGGGATTAGATCTATCCCTGAAGATGCGCCCAAGGAAAAGAAAGATGACCCAGTTGCAAGTATCAGAGCAATCCTTGCTGGAATGAAGGCCGATGAACGAGAAGGTCTTCCTAATGAACTCGAGAACAAGGGTTTTTAACCCGGAAGCGTCACACAGCAGTTGGCACTTCCATAACAAATGGACATTCACAGTTAGCGCTTGATTCTGTAATAGTAAGATCGAATAATGACAAGCGCCTTTCAATTTCTGTGGAAACGTCCGATTTACCCGCTGAAACTTCGGCTCTAATTGATTGTGGAGCAGAAGGAAATTTTATTGATGAAGAAGTAACCACCAAGTTACCAAAAGAAAAATTGCGAACACCAATTAGAGTCAGAAACGCAGATGGAACGGTTAATACTAATGGAATGATCACACATCGAGTCCACATTCAATATTCAATCAGAGGAAAATGATACAGCAACTGGTTTCTAATCACCAGATTGGGAGATCAACGATTAATTTTGGGGATCCCTTGGTTAGAAGAAAACAATCCTACTATCAACTGGAGAGATAAAACGATACACCTCATTGATGAACAACAGAACAAAGGAACCATCTGGCAAATGGCATTGGACAATCAACAATGGGGAGAAGATGACTACTGGATTAGAGTTAAGACATCAGTGTCTCAAGCATTAGAACATCAGTTGAAAAAGGACGAACCAAAGACGGAATTACCATCGGAATATAGGAAATGGCACTCAGTTTTTGAGAAAAAGGCATTGGAATGATTCCCAACCTCCAGAACTTGGGATCATGCTATTGATTTAAAAACCGGTTTTATTCTTAAAGTTAGCAAGATTTATCCGTTATCAATTAAAGAACAGTCATCACTGGACAATTGGATTGAAGAACAACTAACTAAAGGATACATCAAACCATCAAAATCTCCTCAAGCATCACTGTTTTTCTTTGTCTCAAAGAAGGAAAGTGGTGCACTTCAGCCATGCCAAGATTATTGATATTTAAATGATTGGACAATCAAGAACGCATACCCATTACCCCTAGTATCCGATCTCCTTACAAAACTTGCTGGAGCACAATATTTCACCAAATTAGACCTCCGATGGGGGTATAATAACATTAGGATCAAGAAAGGGGACAATGGAAAGCTGCTTTCATTACCAACAGAGGATTATACGAACCAACTGTTATGTTCTTCGGCCTATGCAATTTGCCATCTACATTCCAAACAATGATGAACGAATACTTCAGAGACATGATTAATGAAGGATGGCTTATCATCTATATGGATGATATCCTGATATGTTCTCAGAATTTGAACAAACTAGAAGAACGAACAAAAAGGGTTCTTGATCGATTGGAGGAGAATGATCTGTTCCTGAAATTAGAAAAATGTAAATTTGCTGTTCAAGAAGTTGAATTTTTGGGCATGATAATCTCGCCTGGAAAGATACAAATGGATCCTATCAAACTTGCAGGAATAGCCGATTGGCCAGTACCATCTACAGTTGAACAAGTCTGATCATTCCTAGGCTTTGGAAACTTTTACCGACGATTTATTAGGAATTTTGCAGCAATCGCAAAACCACTCACAGATTTAACAAAAAAAGCGGAACCATTTGACTGGAATAATGAACGACAAATTGCATTTGATACTCTAAAACAACGGTTCGCCTCTATGCCAGTTTTGTTAATGCCAAATCCTACAAAACCATTCATCCTTCAAACTGACGCCTCTAACAAAGCAATTGGAGCGGTACTGAAACAAGCTGATGAATCAGGAGCACTCCATCCATGCGGATTTATATCCCATGCGTTAACGCCAACGGAACAGAATTACCAGATCTATGACAGAGAATTGTTTGCAATCATCAAAGGACTTGCAATTTGGCGCCATCTATTGCATGGTTCTCCTCACATGATCATTGTTCATTGTGATCACAAGAACTTGTCCTATTACCAAACTGCTCAATGTTTAACACCTCGACAAGCTCGGTGGTCGTCATTGTTATCTGAATTTGATCTTCGTATTGAACATGTACCAGGAACAAAAATGTTCGAAGCAGACGCATTATCCAGATGACCAGATCATATGGGCAATGATGAAGAACAAACTACTGTCACAGTTCTGCCAAATGACTGATTTCTTCGACTAATCAATGATGATCTTGCCAGTGAATTAAAGAAGTATATGGCAAATGATGATTTTGGACGCATTCTTATTGAAGTTATCACTAAACAAAGGGTGCCACCAATTAAATCAAAACTGCAGGACTGGACATATACTCATGGTATTGTTTATTACCTGGGCAAGATCTATGTTTCTGATCGAATTGAGCTACGCACTCGGTTAATCAAGGAAACACATGAAGCATTATCTTCAGGACATCCTGGACGATTGAAAACGCTAGCACTTTTGAAACGTGATTATTGGTGGCCTGGAATGTATAGACATGTCAAAGAATGGGTTGAGAGTTGCATACTCTGCCAACAGATGAAAGTCAACACTCACCCGAATTCACCGGCATTAATTCCTATTTCATCAAAAGCTACCCGGCCATTTCAACAGGTCACACTTGATTTTATTACTGATCTTCCTATATCAGATGGTTATGATTCCATCCTGGTCACGGTGGACCATGGCCTTACGAAGGGGGTAACTTTTACTCCTTGCAACAAGACGATTGATGCCCTAGGAACTGCAGACCTCTATATCTCAGAAATCTTTAAATGCTTTGGACTCCCTGATATCTTAATTTCTGATAGAGGACCACAATTCTCTGCTAAAGTATTTCAAGAAATACAAAAAGCTTTAGGAATCAACCACAGGATGAGCACAGCCTATCACCCTCAGATAGACGGAGAAACGGAATGTATTAATCAAGAACTCGAGGTTTATCTTTGAATGTTTTGCACAAATGAACCCCATAAATGGAAACCACTGTTACCCATTGCTGAATTTGCACACAATAATCAATATCATGACACAATAAAGACATCCCCATTCCAACTTATGTACAGATCAGATCCGGTTGCTATCCCTACAGCAGCAATTAAAATGACTGCACCAGCAGCAGAAGAATGCCTTCTGATGCTTCAAAAAGCTAGAGAAGAAGCTTTAGCCACACATGAACTTGCTAGACAAATGGTTGCTCATAGATACAGAGACAAGTCAATCAAGTTTGAAAAAGGCGACAAAGTCTGGCTTGAGAACAAAAACCTCCACATTCCGTATCAATCAAGGAAATTAGCACCAAAACGAGAAGGACCCTTCCAGGTTGAACAAGTCATGGAACCTGTTACATATAAATTGAAATTACCAAAACAATGGCGCATTCATCCTGTATTTCATACATCACTCCTCACTCCCTATAAGGAAACTTCAATGCATGGACCGAATTTTACAATGCCACCTCCCAATATGGTTAATGGACAAGAAGAGTTTGAGATCAAGGCTATCCTTGGACATTGAAAACGCGGAGCCGGTTATCAATACTTAGTCAAATGGAAAGGCTATGGAGCAAATGATAACACTTGGGAACTGGAACAACATCTAGGCAATGCTGCAGATATCTTGGTTGAGTATAAAAGCAGAAGAAACCTCTGAAACAATTAAAGCAATGACTTACTATCACACCAACCTCCAACTAAAACATAACATTCATTATGTCAAACGATTCTGCAGAACTGTTGGACAATACACTCCTACTATCAAAACCAGATACTCAGTTACACAGATGTTTGTCCCTGCCTTTAAACACCCCTCCAAAGGAACGCTCTCTATATATCAAAAACCGAAATACGTTCCAATGATGTCAAAACCACCCAAAGTATCACGATTACCTCCTCATAAACGAACCCATCCACAAGGACACACAGAGATCCCATATAACGCCTTATCAAAGTACCTTCCTCAGTATCATCACCTCTCCTTTGACCTAGGAGAGTTACCCTTGTTTCAGGAAGCTAAATCACATTATCTTCCAGCATCAGTCCATCCCTGTTTTCAATATGATAACGTTTATCACAGGGTTTGGTTACAACAAACCTTCCCTGAACTATCAGAAGCTTTACAAAGGATTATTCAGCTTGGCAGTGACATCTCCGTGGAACAATGGCAATATGAACGGCGAATGAATATAAGGGGAAGTGAAAATTTTAACCGCATACAAGCGCAAATGGAAATAGCACTTGAAACCGAGCAATATTACGTTCTTCTGAACCAAGCGATACAGGCCAGCATAAACAACCCAGAAATACATGTCACACAACATGAGCGCACTGACCAAATTCGTATTCCACACCCTGACGATGCAAGAACCCGATCAGAACAAGAAGAAGTGGCTAGGAACTCTCGTGAGAACTTTCTCAGGACTAGAGAACCTGAGATCGAGGAGATCTTTGCTTTAGACTCCAACGACGAGATTTGGGATATTTAAACCATACTCAGTGGTCTTGTCTTCCCCATCTTACCAGTACAACATGTTCACTGCCCTTACCATCATCGCCTACCTCGTCGCTTTTGCCTTCGCCCTCCTGGTCACAGCATGTGGCCACTACTATGATGAATCATTCGCCACCACCTCTCCCTTCCTTGCCATCGCCCATGATCTCCTCATCGAGGTCTTTATCACCACCACCACCACCATCGACGAGTATCTGTTCCCAGACTGGCCTGCATCTCCTACCTCTACCATCACCGACCTTCACCAACACCCAGCCGACCTCGACAACATTCTTCTTGTTGAAGAAGAAGCTCCTTTACCCACTCCTCAGGCACCACCACTTGCCCGAATCCCTAATGCCACTCTCCTTCGAGCTCAAGAAGCACTCACTACCATGATCGTCGATTACCAACAGTTTGCCAGCCCCCTCGATGCAATGCTCAATGTCATTCTCTCCACCGATCCTCATACTATAATGGACGAGGAACACGATGCAATTTTAGAGCAAATGATCCAACTAGATCATATAACGAGGACCTTGCAATGGCAGTTTGAAACCGCTAATCACAACGTCAACACTATCGCTGAGTGGTTGAAGTCGCGAAGAGATCACGGTTGGACAAACGGTGGAAACCATGGTTGGGGAACAGGATAAGAAGTTGGTGACTTCTCGCATACAAAGGGGGTAATGTTACGGTTTCTTTTCCCCTCTTTGTAAGTGGACTAGTTATTACTTAATCATAGCTATGTGTTTCATGGACGGTTATTTCCTTTCAGCTTTACCTTTCACTTTTCCTTTCTAAGGTATTTAGCTATACACTTCCTTTTACATTCTCCTTGTTCTTTTAGTATATAAAGACTCTCATGTATGTCTCTATTCCTTAGTTCCAACTTAATCGAATTCTCCTCTCAACTTCTGAACGAAACTCCTTGCTCTCATCTCTCTGAGCTCGTCATTTGGGTTGACCTTTGTCATCATTTGACTTAGTGTCCAGAACTTGTCCAGTAGGTTGGGAGCAGACCGAGACTCTGCTTGCCACTGTTGACTTAGAATGAATTGCATTGAGAGCATCAATCTTAACAAGGGATACACTGTAAAAGGCCACTGAGAAGGACGCCCGTGAAAAGGAACGTCAGGAACTCCTCAAGAAAATTGTGGAGCTAGAAGTTAAGATGCATGAAGATGATATCAAAGTGAACACTTGTCACAGTGCAGCAGGTAACTGATGTTCCATAAAATTCTGTTTGTGTTTCTATTAAACATTCGTATACAGCCAGTTCATCCAAGAGTGAATCTCGGTATACGCAAAGGAAGAAAGTAAAAGTGGGCACAAAAAAGGAGGCCATTGGTTCCACACTGCCCAAACCCAGGCCAGCCCCAAAACCTAAGAAAATACGTAACAATGAATGTTAGTATATCAATAATGAGTCATTAAAATGTCTACTCACCAGTAAAAAGCTGACGAGGATAATGGTGGCCTCTTCGAGCTGAAAACTCCCACACCTCCGAGGTACTATGGAAAGAAACTGTTAAGATCGATGCTCCCAATGCAGTTTGTTCTAAGTCAACAGCGGCAAGCAAAGTCTCGGTCTGCTCCCAGCCTACTGGACAGGTTCTGGACACTAAGTCAAACAATGACAAAGGCCTTTAAGTAGACAATGAGCTCAAGAGAAGGAGAGCGAGGAGTTTGAGTCAAATTGAGAGTAGGATTCGATTAAGTTGGAACTAGAGAATGTACAAGATACTCTAGGGTTTATATACGTTCTAAGAACAAAGAAAACTGTAAAAGGAATGCACAGTAGGTGCAGCTAACTACCTATGAAAGGAAATATGAAAGCATTAGCAAAAGGAGATAAACGTCCACTAATTCGTATAGTAATGATGATGTAATAATAAAGTGTCTGTCACAGAAGAGGAAAAGAAACTGTAACAGAAACATTACGTAGAAGGTTAGCACAATAAAATATGGTTCTCGTCACTAACCAAGGTAGAAGTGGATGGAGATTCGGAAGATGAGGCCCTGGAGCCGAAGACCCCCATACCCCAGACAAAATGTATGTGAGACCTTTCTCCTTAAAGTAGAACAAATAATATTGCAATCCTACAGCCGGGAACGTCAGATATAATAATACCGAGGTCAATGAACACCTTAACTTCACACCGGGCCTGCAAAGAGTGACGTTCCAACCAAGTGCTGAAGAAATTCCTTTGAGTGTCCCAGGTAAGGAAGTTATGCGTCCTCCCAAAGACATGTGCTCAATGCTACACGTCACACATGCTGTTTTGGGAAAAGAGCATGTTGTGGTCGTTCCAGACAGTCAGATGGAACTAGGTAGCTGCTCCCACAACTTGCAGGGGAAGAAAAAGAAAAAGACAGCTTGGGAAGAGATTGAAGAGATGAAGGAAAACATCGAGAAGGCACCAGCAGCGGTAAGTGCCACAAAGACACGAGTTATCTCACACTTAATAAGTACTCAACAGCAACGTGTTGATGGGAATTCCCATGTGGAGTGAGTCAAGTCTGCCGTTCACACACGTTATTCTATTTCTAAACCATGTTGCTGACTCTCGATGAAACAACTTTGTTCTTTTACTCTTATAGGACCAACTCTGTTGCCGTGAACGATAGCAACTGCCTCAATAAGTGGCTCACAGACATCACCCGCATTCCTCAGGATAACACGGGTATCGACGGATGATCTGGTGGCAAGCAGCATATTCCGACAAGCCATGGCGGCGATTCAAAATTGTCAAGCACCGCAATAGGCTCGGTAACCTCACACACTGACTTGGCTCAGTCAGACATAATTGAAATCAATGATGACTCCGACGTTCCTCCATTTGAAGAAGATCAGAAGGTTGAAAGGGATGCAGCACACAACAGCCCACTCAAACATGGTGTACGTTTAAGTAACAAGGTCTGTTACAATTTCTTTCCCTTTTGTTGACGGACTTTTACAATTACATAATCATTGCTATGTGTTTCATGGACACTCATCTCCTTTAGCTAATAACCTTCACATTTCCTTTCTTAGGTCATTATCTGTACAATTCCTTTTATATTTCCCTTGTTCTTTTAGTATATAAAGACTCTCATGTATGTCTCTTTCTTTAGTTCCAACTTAATTGAATCATTCTCTCTGTTAGGATCGATGCTCCCAACGCAGTTCGTTCTAAGTCAACAGTGGCAAGCAGAGTCTCGGTCCGCTCCCAGCCTACTGGACAGATTCTGGACGCTAAGTCAAACGATGACGAAGGTCTTTTAAGTCGACGACGAGCTCAAAAGAAGAGAGCGAGGAGTTCAGGTCAGAGTTGAGAGTATGATTCGATTTGTTACAGTTTCCTTTTCCCTCTTCTATGATGGACACTTCATTATTACAACATCATTACTATATGGTTTAGTGGACGTTTATCTCCTTTAGCTAACGCTTTCATATTTCCTTTCATAGGTAGTTAGCTGCGCTTACTGCGCATTCCCTTTATAGTTTTCCTTGTTCTCAAAACGTATATAAACCCTAGAATACCTTGTATATCCCTCAGTTCCAACTTAATCGAATCATACTCTCAACTCTGACCTGAACTCCTCGCTCTCTTCTTTTGAGCTCGTCGTCGACTTAAAAGACCTTCGTCATCGTTTGACTTAGCGTCCAGAATCTGTCCAGTAGGCTGGGAGCGGACCGAGACTCTGCTTGCCACTGTTGACTTAGAACGAACTGCGTTGGGAGCATCGATCTTAACACAAGTTGGAACTCTCAGACCGCTCAGTGTTTCTACACTAGCCAGACACCATTGATACCAGAACCTCGACCCTCAGACCCCCAAACGGCTCTGCCCGTTTCAGACGAAAGTATTATCTAGATCGAAGGGAAGTCTTTCCATCGACTACAGGAACAGGGTGGTTTTTTCCGCTCAGGAACCAAGAAAAAGAACGAACCAGTACCAGAATCCCTCTTTGAAGGTGATTACACTGAAGGACAAGGAGACGCTTTTCCAGACGACGTTTGGATTGATTGGGTAAACGAAGAACACGAAGAAGGATTTCGTTCATTATTCAAACCGCCTACAGACGAACCAGAACTCTCTTGGTGGAACGAATATCTCAGTCTCACTGGAACAGCAGGACGAGAACGATACGCACTTAGGGACGGAGAAGTACAGCCTTGGATAGATTTCCAAGAACAGAAACAGATCGAAGTAAATCTATTCGGAGATCCAGAATCAGGAAAGAAGAAAGACGAAACAGGAGAACCTACAGACCCAAAAGAAGAAACAGAAAAGATGGCATCTGATGCAGCAACACCTGCCTCTAAAGGAGATATTAAGCCGCAGCCCATGCGCATTTTTACAGGAAAACGAACCGAAGCAAAGGCTTTTATTGGAAACTTGGAAGACTACTTCGTTTTGAACGATGATAACTATAAGAACAAAGGCCAGAAACAGATTTGATTCGCTCTTGCCTGCTTAGGACAGGAACTTGACGATTGGAAGGTTCTAATCAAAGAGGAACTAGACAACGATGAAGAAACGACCCTTACCTGGACAAGTTGGGCCGAATTCAAGAAGCGCTTTTTAGCCGATTGGGGCGAAGTCAACAGCGCACTCAGGGCCCTAAATAATTTGGCCAATCTCAGAGTAGGGGGCGACGTTTCAGTCCCTGAATATATCAGAAAATTCCGCATGGAGATTGGAACTTCAGGATTGAAAGGGACAACCGCACAACTTCAGGCATTTGTTAAAGGACTCCCTGAAAGTATCGCTACCAAAATTCTTGAAGCGAATGTTCTATCAATGAAGGAAGCATATGAAAAGGCAGAACAGCTTCATGGCGCTTGGGAAATGATGCGAGCACTTGGACGCAAACCAGGACAAGGGAACCGCTCTAATTTTAACCGAAACACCAACACTAGGGGCGGATCAACTCGATCAGTTAATGCTATGCCCACTGGACGTTTGACTGACGAACAAAAGGAGGAATACATGAAAACTGGGAAGTGTTTCAGATGTGGAAACCAGGGACATGTTTCAAAAAATTGTCCGAAACGAAACACCACCCCAAACGCCTCCTTCAGGTCCTCCTCATCGTTTCAGAATAAAGGGATCAGATCCATCCCTGAGGACGCGCCTAAGGAAAAGCAAGACGACCCAGTTGCGAGTATCAGAGCGATCCTAGCTGGAATGAAGGCCGATGAACGAGAAGGTCTTCTTAACGAACTTGAGAATGAGGGTTTTTGATCAGGAAGCGTCACACAGCGGTTGGCACTTCCACAGCAAATGAACTTTCACAGTTAGCGCTTGATTCTGTAATAGTACGATCAAATAATAACAAGCGCCTTTCAATTACTGTCGAAACGATCGATTTACCCGCTGAAACCTCTGCCCTCATCGATTGTGGAGCAGAAGGGAACTTTATTGACGAAGAAATAACAACGAAATTACCAAAAGAAAAGTTAAGAAAACCGATTCGAGTCAGGAACGCAGATGGAACAATCAACACAAATGGAATGATCACTCATCGAGTATTAATTCAATATTCAATTGGAGGAGAGCGTCACAGTAACTGGTTCTTAATCACCAAGTTAGGAGACCAACGATTAATCTTGGGAATTCCTTGGTTAGAAGAAAATAACCCGACTATTGATTGGAGAGACAAAACGATTCACCTGATTGATAATCAACGACAAGATGGGACGATCTGGCAACTGGCATTGGACAATCAGTGGGGAGAAGACGACTATTGGATAAGGGTCAAAACATCAGCATCGCAGGCATTAGAACATCAACTGAAAAGAGACGAACCAAAGACAGAATTACCTACGGAATACAAGAAATGGCGATCAGTCTTTGAGAAGAAAGCTTCAGAACAATTTCCTACCTCTAGAACTTGGGATCATGCGATCGAACTGAAAAACGGTTTCACTCCTAAAGTTAGCAAGATCTATCCGTTATCAATTAAAGAACAATCATCTCTAGACGAATGGATTGAAGAACAACTTACTAAAGGATACATCAGACCGTCGAAATCACCTCAGGCTTCGCCATTCTTCTTTGTTTCCAAAAAGGAAAGCGGAGCGTTAAGGCCATGTCAAGACTACAGGTACCTGAACGATTGGACAATCAAGAACGCATATCCATTACCCCTAGTATCCGACCTCCTTACCAAACTTGCTGGAGCGCAATACTTCACCAAATTAGATCTTCGCTGGGGATACAATAATGTTCGAATCAAGAAAGGCGATGAATGGAAAGCAGCTTTTATCACAAACAGAGGATTATACGAACCAACTGTCATGTTCTTTGGGCTATGCAATTCACCATCTACATTCCAAACCATGATGAACGAATATTTCAGAGATATGATTAATGAAGGATGGCTCATCATTTACATGGACGACATTTTGATTTGTTCCCAAAGCAAGACAGAATTGGAAGAGCGCACAAAACGAATTCTAGACCGATTAGAGGAAAACGACTTGTTCTTGAAACTGGAAAAGTGTAAATTTGCTGTACAAGAAGTCGAATTTCTGGGAATGATTATATCACCTGGGAAAATACAGATGGATCCTATTAAACTAGCAGGGATAGCCGATTGGCCAATACCAACAACAGTCAAACAAGTTCGATCATTCCTAGGCTTTGGGAACTTCTACCGACGATTCATTGGAAATTTTGCGGCTATAGCAAAACCACTCACCGATTTAACAAAAAAGACGGAGATATTTGACTGGAACGCAGAACGTCAAACTGCTTTTGATACCCTAAAACAACGATTTGCCTCTATGCCAGTTCTCTTAATGCCAAACCCAGCAAAACCGTTTATCCTTCAAACCGACGCCTCTAATAAAGCAATAGGAGCGGTTTTAAAACAAGCGGACGACTCTGGTGCATTACATCCCTGCGGTTTTATTTCCCACGCCTTAACACCAACGGAGCAGAACTACCAGATTTATGACAGAGAATTACTTGCCATCATTAAAGGGTTGGCAGTTTGGCGTCACCTTCTGCATGGATCACCCCATACCATCATTGTGCACTGTGATCACAAGAACCTGTCCTATTACAGAACGGCTCAACGATTGACACCTAGACAAGCCAGATGGTCATCTCTGTTGTCCGAATTCGACCTCCGAATTGAACATGTACCAGGAACGAAGATGTTCGAGGCAGACACTCTATCTAGACGGCCAGATCACATGGGAAATGATGAAGAACAGACCACAGTTACTATGCTACCAAATGATCGCTTTATTCGCCTCATCAATAACGATCTAGCTGATGAATTGAAGAAGTACATGGCGAACGATGATTTTGGACGAATTCTGATCGATGTTATTAAAAGACAAAGAGCACCACCAATCAAATCAAAGCTACAAGATTGGACATATACCCATGGCATCGTCTACTACCTCGGAAAGATCTATATCCCTGACCGGATCGAATTAAGGACCAGATTAATCAAAGATACGCATGAAGCGTTATCTTCTGGACACCCTGGACGATTAAAAACATTGGCACTTCTAAAACGCGACTACTGGTGGCCAGGAATGTACAGACATGTCAAAGAATGGGTAGAGGGATGTGCACTATGCCAACAGATGAAAGTTAATACTCACCCAAATGCGCCGGCATTAGTCCCTATCCCATCCAAAGCGACACGTCCATTTCAGCAAGTAACCCTTGATTTCATTACCGATCTTCCCATCTCAGACGGATATGACTCAATATTGGTCACGGTGGACCATGGCCTTACGAAGGGGGTAATTTTCACCCCTTGCAACAAGACAATCGATGCTTTAGGGACAGCCGATCTCTACATTTCTGAAATCTTCAAACGCTTTGGACTCCCTGACGTCCTAATCTCTGATAGAGGACCACAGTTCTCCGCCAAGGTATTCCAAGAAATACGAAAAGCATTAGGAATTGATCACAGAATGAGCACCGCCTATCATCCTCAAACAGATGGGGAAACTGAACGCGTCAATCAAGAACTCGAGATCTACCTTCGGATGTTTTGTACTAATGAACCCCACAAATGGAAACTACTCCTACCTATCGCTGAATTTGCACACAATAACCGTTATCATGATACAATAAAAACATCCCCATTCCAACTCATGTATGGAACAGATCCAATCGCCATCCCTACAGCAGCGCTCAAGATGACTGCTCCAGCAGCAGAAGAACGCCTTCAGATGCTTCGAAGAGCGAGAGAAGAAGCATTAGCAGCACATGAACTCGCCAGGCAAACAGTTGCTCAAAGATTCAAAGACAAGTCAATTAAATTCGAAAAAGGCAACAAAGTCTGGCTCGAAAACAAGAACCTACACATCCCATATCAATCAAGAAAACTTGCGCCGAAACGAGAAGGGCCCTTTCAGGTCGAACAAGTCATGGGACCAGTTACATACAAGCTGAAATTACCGAAACAATGGCGCATTCACCCTGTATTTCATGCATCGCTTCTTACCCCATATAAGGAAACATCAATGCATGGACCGAACTTTACCACACCACCTCCCGATATAGTAAATGGACAGGAGGAGTTTGAGATCGAAGCTATCCTTGGACATCGAAAACGCGGAGCAGGTTATCAATATTTGGTTAAATGGAAAGGCTATGGATCGAATGACAATACCTGGGAACCTGAACGCAATCTGGGAAATGCTGCGGACGTTCTGATAGAATATAAAAACAGAAGACGCCTATAGAACTTCATCTATGGCCTATAACCGATCAAAGAAATTCTGGAAAACCCTTTATGCACTCAAAGGACGATTCCTTCCCCCTCGGACTCGTCTATTACCACATCGTCACAATAAGAAACACCTAGTACGACTCCCACACGCACGATGCTACCCAATCACCAGTAGACACACACTCTTCATTTCACCAAGACGACCATTGTCATCATCAAAAGCTATTCAACCGAACCTTGTTGCACCAAGAACGAAAGAACAGGAACAGGAATTCCGAAATCTACAGCAATGGATCCTTTACAAAATGAATATATGGATATTAGATCGACGACGAGATTTACAAGAACATGGATGCGACCGTTTCATGCAATTTTATCATCTCTTCCCACAGAAAATTAGATTCCCCATCGACAATCCCGATGCAACCATTCCACCACCATACAATTCATTAACATGGGAACGCATTCCCCCTCCTTACCCTCCAAGACCTCCACACTATCCTACTTATAACTTCGAACCAGGATACCCAAAGATTACTAGCAGAGTCACAGCTCAAGGAGCGTTCATTAGAGAAGACGAATTCACTCGACCAAACACCCCTGAATCACCATCAGACGATGCGCTGTATCACGCCATTCTTGCTCACTCCACAGAATCTGATGGTAACGAAACAGAAGATTCTATGGAAGACCTTTACGTTTGAAACTTTGGGATAAAAGACGATCCACCAGCTATCCATTTCCTCATCCCACTCGATACACAATGTTCGCCTTCATCATCACCCTCGCCTACCTCGTCGCCTTTGCCCTCGCCCTCTTGATCACTGCGTGTGGTCATTGTTACATTGAACCCGTCGCCGCCGTCTCCCCTTTCCTCGCCACGGCCCATGACCTCCCCCTCGAGGTCTTCGTCACCACCACCACCACCATTGATGATTTCGTCTGGGCCGACCTCCCAGAACTTCACCAGCACCCAGAGGAGCTCGAACCCATGACCTTCGCCACCCCCATTGTCCAGGATCCCATCACCCACATTCCCTATGTCCACCGCCCTCGCCACTCTGTCCTCTCCCCCGTCTCTGAAGTCCTCAGCACCCTCGTCGTCGACTTCAACCAGCTCTCCATGCCCCTCGACGCCGTCACCCACCTTATGCTCTCCACCGACCCACAATGCCTCACATATGAAGAGCGAGACAATCTTTGGGAGCACGCCAAACAGCTGGAGCGGGTCACGAAGACCCTCCAATGGCGCATCGAGGCTGCCAATAAGGATCTGGACTCCATAATCAAATGGATCGAATCCAGGAAGGACCATGGCTGGACCACGGACGCACAATGGTAGAAGTCGGTGACTTCTCGCATACGAAGGGGGTAATGTTACAGTTTCCTTTTCCCTCTTCTATGATGGACACTTCATTATTACAACATCATTACTATACGGTTTAGTGGACGTTTATCTCCTTTAGCTAACGCTTTCATATTTCCTTTCATAGGTAGTTAGCTGCGCTTACTGCGCATTCCCTTTATAGTTTTCCTTGTTCTCAAAACGTATATAAACCCTAGAATACCTTGTACATCCCTCAGTTCCAACTTAATCGAATCATACTCTCAACTCTGACCTGAACTCCTCGCTCTCTTCTTTTGAGCTCGTCGTCGACTTAAAAGACCTTCGTCATCGTTTGACTTAGCGTCCAGAATCTGTCCAGTAGGCTGGGAGCGGACCGAGACTCTGCTTGCCACTGTTGACTTAGAACGAACTGCGTTGGGAGCATCGATCTTAACAATCTTAGAGTAGGGGGCAACGTTTCAGTCCCTGAATATATCAGAAAATTCTGCATGGAGATTGGAACTTCAGGATTGAAAGGGACAACTGCACAACTTCAGGCATTTGTTAAAGGACTCCCTGAAAGTATCGCCACCAAAATTCTTGAAGCGAACGTTCTATCAATGAAGGAAGCATATGAAAAGGCAGAACAGCTTCATGGCGCTTGGGAAATGATGCGAGCACTTGGACGCAAACCAGGACAAGGGAACTGCTCTAATTTTAACCGAAACACCAACACTAGGGGCGGATCAACTTGATCAGTTAATGCTATGCCCACTGGACGTTTGACAGATGAACAAAAGGAGGAATACATGAAAACTGGGAAGTGTTTCAGATGTGGAAACCAGGGACATGTTTCAAAAAATTGTCTGAAACGAAACACCACCCCAAACGCCTCCTTCAGGTCCTCCTCATTGTTTCAGAATAAAGGGATCAGATCCATCCCTGAGGATGTGCCCAAGGAAAAGCAAGACGACCCAGTTGCGAGTATCAGGGCGATCCTAGCTGGAATGAAGGCCAATGAACGAGAAGGTCTTCTTAACGAACTCGAGAATGAGGGTTTTTGATCAGGAAGCGTCACACAGCGGTTGGCACTTCCACAGCAAATGGACTTTCGCAGTTAGCGCTTGATTCTGTAATAGTACGATCAAATAATGACAAGCGCCTTTCAATCACTGTTGAAACGATCGATTTACCCGCTGAAATCTCTGCCCTCATCGATTGTGGAGCAGAAGGGAACTTTATAGACGAAGAAATAACAACAAAATTACCAAAAGAAAAGCTAAGAAAACCGATTCGAGTCAGGAACGCAGATGGAACAATCAACATGAATGGAATGATCACCCATCGAGTATCAATTCAATATTCAATTGGAGGAAAGCGTCACAGTGACTGGTTCTTAATTACCAAGTTAGGGGACCAACGATTAATCTTGGGAATTCCTTGGTTAGAAGAAAATAACCCGACTATTGATTGGAGAAACAAAACGATTCACCTTATTGATAATCAGCGACAAGATGGGACGATTTGGCAACTGGCACTGGACAATCAATGGGGAGAAGACGATTATTGGATTAGAGTCAAAACATCAGCATCTCAGGCACTGGAACATCAACTGAAGAAGGACAAACCAAAGACAGAACTACCTGTGGAATACGAGAAATGGCAATCAGTCTTTGAGAAAAAGGCTTCAGAACAATTTCCTACCTCTAGAACTTGGGATCATGCGATCAAACTGAAAAACGGTTTCACTCCCAAAGTTAGCAAAATCTACCCGTTATCAATTAAAGAGCAGTCGTCCTTGGACGAATGGATTGAAGAACAACTTGCCAAAGGATACATCCGACCCTCGAAATCACCTCAGGCCTTGCCATTCTTCTTTGTTTCAAAAAAGGAAAGCGGAACGTTAAGACCATGTCAAGACTATAGGTACCTGAACGATTGGACAATCAAGAACGCATACCCACTGCCCCTAGTGTCCGATCTCCTTACTAAACTTGCTGGAGCGCAATACTTCACCAAATTAGATCTTCGCTGGGGATACAATAACGTTCGAATCAAGAAAGGCGACAAATGGAAAGCTGCCTTCATCACAAATCGAGGATTATACGAACCAACTGTTATGTTCTTTGGACTATGCAATTCACCATCTACATTCCAAACCATGATGAACGAATATTTCAGAGATATGATTAACGAAGGATGGCTCATCATTTACATGGATGATATCTTGATTTGTTCTCAAAACAAGACAGAATTGGAAGAACGAACAAAACGAGTTCTAAACTGATTAGAGGAGAACGACTTGTTCCTGAAACTGGAAAAATGTAAATTTGCTGTGCAAGAAGTCGAGTTTCTAGGGATGATCATATCACCTGGAAAAATACAGATGGATCCTATTAAACTAGCAGGGATAGCCGATTGGCCAGTACCAACAACAGTCAAACAAATTCAATCATTCCTAGGCTTTGGGAACTTCTACCCACGATTCATTGGAAATTTTGTGGCTATAGCAAAACCACTCACCGATTTAACAAAAAAGACGGAGATATTTGACTGGAACGCAGAACGTCAAACCGCTTTTGACACCCTGAAACAACGATTTGCCTCTATGCCAGTTCTCTTAATGCCAAACCCAGCAAAACCGTTTATCCTCCAAACCGACGCCTCTAATAAAGCAATAGGAGCGGTTTTAAAACAAGCGGACAACTCTGGTGCACTGCATCCCTGCGGTTTTATTTCCCACGCCCTAACACCAACAGAACAGAACTACCAGATCTATGATAGAGAATTACTTGCCATTATTAAAGGATTGGCAGTTTGGCGTCACCTTTTGCATGGATCACCTCATACTATCATTGTGCACTGCGATCACAAGAACCTGTCCTATTATAGAACGGCTCAACGATTGACACCTAGACAAGCCAGATGGTCATCTCTATTGTCCGAATTTGACCTCCGGATTGAACATGTTAAGATCGATACTCTCAACACGATTTGTTCTGAGTCAACAGTGGCAAGCAGAGTCTCGGTCTGCTCCCAGCCTACTGGACAAGTTCTGGACGCTAAGTCAGATGATGACAAAGGTCAAACAAACGACGAGCTCAAAGAGAGAGAGTGAGGAGTTTCGTTCAGAGGTTGAGAGAAGAATTCGATTAAGTTGGAACTAAAGAAAGCTACTTTACAAAGGGTTTATATACGTAAAAGAACAAGAGAAATATAAAAGGAAACATACAGCTAAATACCTAAGAAAGGAAATGTGAAGGTAAAGTAGCTAAAGGAGATGAGCGTCCATGAAACGCATAGTAATGGTTATGTAATAAACAAGTCCGTTAACGAAGAGAGAAGAAATTTGTAACATCCAGTTTGGTAAAATATTGTGTGCCAGCAAGTTTTGTAAGGAGATTGGATACTATGGGTAGTGGATTCTTGATTGTCCAATCATTTAAGTATCTATAATCTTGACAAGGTCGAAGTGCGCCACTTTCCTTCTTTGAGACAAAGAAAAACAGTGATGCTTGAGGAGATTTTGACGGTCTGATGTATTCCTTAGCTAGCTGTTCTTCAATCCATTCGTCTAGCGATGACTGTTCTTTGATTGATAATGGATAAATCTTGCTAACTTTAGGATTAAAACCGGTTTTCAAATTGATAGCATGATCCCAAGTTCTGGAGGTTGGGAATCGTTCTGATGCCTTTTTCTCAAAGACTGAACGCCATTTCCCATATTCCGATGGTAATTCCGTTTTTGGTTCATTCTTTTTCAACTGATGTTCTAATGCTTGAGATGCCGATGTCTTGACTCTGATCCAATAATCGTCTTCTCCCCATTGTTGATTGTCCAATGCCATTTGCCAGATAGTTCCTTCTTTTTGTTGTTCATCAATAAGGTGTATCGTTTTATCTCTCCAGTCGATAGTAGGATTGTTTTCTTCTAACCAAGGGATTCCCAAAATTAATCGTTGATCTCCCAATCTGGTGATTAGAAACCAGTTGCTATATCATTTTCCTCCAATTGAGTATTGAATGTGGACTTGATGCGTGATCATTCCATTAGTGTTAACCATTCCATCTGCATTTCGGACTCTAATTGGTTTTCACAATTTTTCTTTTGGTAGCTTGGTGGTTACTTCTTCGTCAATAAAATTCCCTTCTGCTCCACAGTCAATTAGAGCCGAAGTTTCAGCGGGTAAATTGGACGTCTCCACAGAAATTGAAAGGCGCTTGTCATTATTCGATTTTACTATTACAGAATCAAGCGCTAACTGTGAATGTCCATTTGTTATGGAAGTGCCAACCACTGTGTGGCGCTTCCGGGTTAAAAACCCTCGTTCTTGAGTTCATTGAGAAGACCTTCCCGTTCATCGGCCTTCATTCCCGCAAGGATTGCTCTGATGCTTGCAACTGGGTCATTTTTCTTCTCCTTGGGTGCATCTTCAGGGATAGATCTGATCCCCTTATTCTGAAACGATGAGGAGGCCCTGAAGGAGGCATTTGGCGTGGTGTTTCATTTGGGACAATTCCTTGAAACATGCCCCTGGTTTCCACATCTGAAACACTTTCCAGCTTTCATGTATTCCTCCTTCTGTTCATCTGTCAAACGTCCGGTGGGCATCGCATTTACTGATTTGGTTGATCTGCCCCTGTTATTGGTGTTTTGATTAAAATTAGAGCGGTTCCCCTATCCTGGTTTTCGCCCAAGCGCTCGCATCATTTCCCAAGCGCCATGAAGCTGTTCTGCCTTTTCATATGCTTCTTTCATTGATAGAACATTTGCCTCGAGGATCTTTGTAGCAATACTTTCAGGGAGTCCTTTGACAAATGCTTGAAGCTGTGCAGTTGTTCCTTTCAAACCTGAAGTACCAATCTCCATGCGAAATTTTCTGATATATTCAGGGACTGAAACATTGCCCCCTACTCTGAGATTGGCTAGATTGTTCAGCACCCTGAGAGCGCTATTAACTTCTCCCCAATCAGCTAAGAAACACTTTTTGAACTCAGTCCAGCTTGTCCAAGTGAGAGTTGTTTCTTCTTCGTTATCTAATTCATCCTTGATCAGGACTTTCCAATTGTCAAGTTCTTGCCCAAGGCAGGCAAGGGTAAATTGGATCTGTTTCTGTGCTTTGTTCTTATAATTATCGTCGTTCAAGACAAAATAATCTTCAAGACTTCCAATGAAAGCCTTTGCTTCGGTTCATTTTCCTGTAAAAACACGCATAGGCTGCAGTTTGATATCTCCTTTAGAGGCAGGTCCTGCTGCGTCGGTTGCCATCTTTTCTATTTCTCCTTTTGGTTCTTCTGGTTCTCCTGTTTCGTCTTTCTTCTTTTCTGATTCTGGATCTCCAAATAGAATTTGTTCGATCTGTTTCTGTTCTAGGAAATCTTTCCAAGGCTGTAGCCCTTTGTCTGTGAGTGCATATCGGTCCTGTGGTGGTGCTCCAGAGAGGCTGAGAAATTTGTTCCACCAAGAGGATTCTGGTTCTTCAGTGGGTGGGTAAAATAGAGAGTAAAAATCTTCTTCTAGATCTTCGTTGACCCAATCAATCCAAAGGTTGTCTGGGAAAACATCTTTTCCATTTCCTTCAATATAATCACCTTCAAAGAGGGATGCTGGTACTGGTTCGTTCTTTTTCTTAGTTCCTGAGCGGAAAAACCACCCTGTTCCTGTAGTCGATGGAAAGACCTCTCGTCGATCTAGATAATACTTTTGTCTGAAACGGACAGAGCCGTTCAGTGGTCTGAGGTTCGAGGTTCTGGTATCAATGGTGTCTGGCTAGTGTAGAAACACTGAGCGATTCTGGGAGTTCCAACTTGTGTTAAGATCGATGCTCTCAACACGGTTTGTTCTGAGTCAACAGTGGTAAGCAGAGTCTCGGTCTGCTCCCAGCCTACTGGACAGGTTCTGGACACCAAGTCAAATGTTGACGAAGGTCAAAATAAACAATGAGCTCAAGAAGATGAGAGCGAGGAGTTTAATTCAGAAGTTGAGAGAATGATTCGATTAAGTTGGAACTAAAGAAAGAGACGTACATGAGAGTCTTTATATACTAAAAGAACAAGGGAAATATAAAAGGAATTGTACAGCTAGTGACCTAAGAAAGGAAATGTGAAGGTTATTAGCTAAAGGAGATGAGCATCCATGAAACGCATAGCAATGATTATGTAATTGTAAAAGTCCGTCAACGAAAGGGAAAGAAATTGTAACAAAAGTCATGGATGATAGACTCTGGAGTGTCTGTTCATGTAACTCATGACTTAGAAGACTTTGCTGATTATCAACCATTTGATAATCCAAAACCTATTTATACTGCTGATAAAAAATCAAAAGTTTCTTTATTAGGTGAAGGGACTGTGTTCCTTCAAATAGAAAATTCCAAAGCACTTAGACATTTCATTAAACTTGAGAAAGTTTGCTACATGCCTGAAGCTAGTCATAGACTTATATCGTCTGGACAGTTAAAGCTTCAAGCTGGCAGGAACAATCGGATAAACATGGGACAATTTTTTCACTAGAATCTGGTCAACATGTTCTATGAGCATATCCTAGACATGACAATGAACCTATTCATTGGGTCTTGACTCAGATAGTCAAGCCAGATAGACAAATAATGGACCATGCTGTGTATGTGGTCAATTATGACACTTGGCATAGATGATTGGGACATCCTTCAAAGAATGTTCTTAAACATACTTTTGAACATACTAAAGGATTCGATGAGAAAATCACATTCCCATCCACAAATCCTATATGTCCTGGTTGTGCTCAAGGAAAAATGCACAATAAATCTTTCCCTATTTCTAATAAGTGTGCTTCTAAACTGCTTGAATTAATTCATGCTGATTTACTTGAACTACCAATGGAATCATATCATCGTAAAAAGTGGTGTTTAATGCTACTAGATGATTACTCTTCATTTGCTCATATGGCACTTCTTCGATCAAAATCAGAAACCTTTACTGCTGTCCAAAGTTACATAGAACTTATGGAAAATCAGCATAATATTAAAGTAAAACGTTTCAGATCGGATCGAGGGGGGGAATTTAAGTCACATGAATTTGACAAATATCTTGCATCTAAAGGGATATTCAGGGAACAGAGTGCACCTCACATACATCAGCAAAATGGTCGTGCAGAACATCTTAATGACACTATACTTGAGAAAGCAGAAAGCATGAGACTTGAGTCTTCCTGTCCAAAATCATGGTGGGAATTTGCTTTTGAAACTGCTATTCATGTATACAATTGCACTCCATTAAGAAGAACAAATTGGAAAACACCTTATGAAAATCTGACTGATAAAAAGCCAGATGTAAGCTACTTTAAAATATTTGGTTGTCTTGCATGGGTTCTTATACCTAAAGAAATAAGAAAAGATAAGCTAGCACCAAGATCTGAACCAATGACCTTCATAGGTTATGAACAAGGATCTAAAGCTTATAAATTTATGAGAAAAGACAACACAATATTTATAGGTGTTCAATCACTGTTTGATGAATCAGTGTTTCCACAAAAAAGCAAAAATTACAACAAAGATAGAATATTTGAACATCCACCAGGTATTGATCAATGGGATCAATATGGACAAGAATCTGACTCCGATTCCCAAAGTGATTATCTCGATGATAGTGATAATGATGATCCCACATCAAAAAGGAAATCATATAGAAATCATGATTCTACATGTGACGATCAGCAGACATCATCTCATGATAAAGATGATAAAGATAAAGAGCTTGATAAAGAGGTTGAAGAACAGGAACCACAAGTGGAACCTCCTGTTGATCCTGATGTTCGAGGACCAAGTGAAAACAGGTCTGTGGAGAACCCTAGTGAACAGCCTAGGACACAACATCAGATCGAACCTCCTAGCATTAAGAAAACACGAAAAGAGAAAAAGGATTCCAAACGTGCTGAACAAAGAATACCACATAAAGAGCCTATTCAATTTCCTCTTTGCAGGGGAATAAGAGATAGAAGACCAGTCTATAGAGAGGGAAATATATATGGTCAAAAGACTCCTCTTGAAATTGAAAAAGACTTGGGTAATGATTCTGATCCTTTTGGTTCAGATCAGGATGATAACAATAATAATCCTGATAAAACTATTTATGAAGATGCACCAGAAGGACCAAATCCTGGTTCTAGTCAGGATATTCAGGATACTCTTGATAGTTTAAGACTGCTCAAGAAATTACAAAAAGAAGGAGGCACAACATTCGTGAACTTCTTATTATCAAAAGCAGTTGAAGTAAAATCAGAGGTACCTGTGCACTTCAGAGATGTGTTGAAAATTAGAAATCTCAATCCCAAAGCTTTCCAAGAATGGGTTACAGCTATGGAAGAAGAGATACAAGCTCTATGTGATCGAGATGTCTGGGAGTTAGTTGAATGTCCCAAGAATCGTAAACCTGTTAAGTGTAGATGGGTTTACAATATTAAAAGTGATGGTCGAAAACGTGCTCGATTAGTTGCTAAAGGTTTTTCACAAATACCTGGTATTGATTATGATGACACATTTTCTCCTGTCGCACGCTTTGAGACAGTGAGATTACTTTTGGCTTCTGCAGCACTCGAAGATTGGGATATTGAGGCGCTGGATGTTAAAACAGCATTCTTATATGGAAATCTTGATGAAGAGATTTACATGGAACAGCCAGAAGGATTTGTCACTAAAGGACAAGAAGGGAAAGTCTATTGCCTTAAAAAGGCCTTGTATGGTCTCAAACAAGCATCTTATGCTTGGAATAAACAAGCTGATAAAAGCTTGAAATCCTTAGGATTCCATCAATGTCTTTCAGACACAGGAGTTTATATTTTAAGGAAAAATTCATCAATTTTAGTAGTTATCTTATATGTAGATGACGTTTTATGGACGAGCAATAACTCTGAACTGCTACAAACTCTCAAAAGCAAGTTCATGAAAATATGGGAATGCAGAGATTTAGGAAAAGTCTCTGAATATCTTGGAATGAAAATTGTCCGAGATAGACAAAATCAATTATTAACTATCAATCAAATAGACTATGCTATGAAAGTTGTTAAACATTTTGGTCAAGAAAATGCCAAACCTGCTAGAACACCTTTACCAGCAGGCTATGTTCCTAAACCAAATGATGGAACAGCAACTTCTCAACAAAGAAGCCATTATCAATCCATAATTGGATCTTTATTATATCTGACACTTGGAACTCGTCCAGATATTGCTTATGCAGTAATCATGATGTCACAATTCATGGTTAATCCTTCTGAAGAACACATTCAGAAAGCATTATATATTGTCAAATATGTTGCCACTAATCCTAATGGCAAAATAATATATAATGGTAAACAAAAAGAAGGATTTGTTGCATATTGTGATGCAGACTGGGCAGGTGACCAGATTAATCAAAAATCAGTCACTGGTTACATTGTACAGTTAGCTGGAGGACCAGTTAGCTGGGTTTCAAGAAAACAGAAAACTGTTGCTTTGTCTTCAACAGAAGCAGAGTATATGAGTTTGTCAGATACATCTAGACAGTTAGTCTGGATAGAATCCTTATTTTATGAAATAGGGATGTATTTAAGAAACATCCAATTAGGTGTTGATAATCAAGGAGCTATATTTTTAGCATCCAATCCTGCTCAAGAGCATAGGTCTAAACATATTGATATCCGCTACCACTATGTGAGAAATTGCATAGAGGAAGGAAAAGTGGAATTGATATATATTCCCACAGATGCCAGCTTGCTGATATCTTAACTAAAAACTTGTCTTTTGATAAGTTCGCACAGTTAAGATCTAAAATTGGATTAGTGATTTATTAGCAAGGGGGAGTGTTGAATTAATAATGATCTGGAGCTAAGGGGATTGAACCCACAGCTTCATGTATTATAATATCATTATTAATGAGACGCTAAATAATCCCTTATTATAATCATTGACAGAAATTATAGAGTTTGACAGAAATTATAGAGTTCATACTCAGAGTAGAGACGCCAGCAAAAGCACCACCTGGCACTACCCACAGTGCCACCTGGCGCTACCCTCTGTGGGGCTCTGCTGGCATTACCTTAGGTAGTCTTAATGTACTCTGGCCCACATGTATATAAGGAGGGCCTTATGCCCTCATTTCAATAACATTGTATTGCCTCTGTTATCTGTTAGTTGAGCCACTAGCTCCTAAACAGCCTTCAACAACTATAAACAGTATTAAGTAAGTCTCCCGCTTACTAAGCCTCAGTCTGCGCCGCCATCATGAATTTCATCACGGAGAGGTGGTTGAAGTCAATGACGAGGGTGCTCAGGGCTTCGGAGATGGGTGAGAGGACAGAGTGGCAAGGACAATGGAAGTAGGGGATGTGGGTGACTGGGTCCTGGACAATGGGGTTGGCAAAAGTCATGGGGGCGAGTTCCTCCAAGTGCTGGTGAAGTTCTGGGAGGTCTGCCCAGACAAAATCGTTGATAGTGGTGGTGGTGGTGGTGACAAAGACCTCAAGGGGGAGGTCATGGGCCATGATCCTGCTGGTGATCTTTGGGTATCCTGGTTCGAAATTGTAAGTAGGACAATGTGGAGGCCTTGGCAGATAAGGAGGGGGAATGCGTTCCCATGTTAGTGAATCATAAGGTGGTGGAATGACTGTGTCGAGATTTTCTGTAGGAAATTTGATTTTCTGTGGGAAAAGGTGATAAAATTGCATGAAGCGATCACACCCATGTTCCCTGAGGTCTTGCCGTCGGTCTAGAACCCATATATTCATGTTATGGAGGATCCATTGTTGGTGGTTTCGGAATTCTTGTTCCTGTTCTTTTGTTCTTGGTACAACAGGGTTCAGTTGAATTCTTTTTGTTGATGATATTGGTCGCCTTGGGGAGATGAAAAGTACGCGTCTACTGGTGATTGGATAGTGTTGTGCATGTGGATCAGGTGGTTCTTGTTGTAATGATGTTGTAATAGATGAGTCCGAGGAGGAAGAAATCGTCTTTTAAGCGCATAAAGAGTTTTCCAGAATTTCTTTGATTGGTTATAAGCCATAGATGAAATTCTATAGATGTCTTCTGCTCTTATATTCTGTCAGAATGTCCACAGCATTTCCCAAATTGCGCTCAGGTTCCCATGTATTGTCATTTGATCCATAGCCTTTCCATTTAACCAGATATTGATATCCAGCTCCACGTTTTTGATGTCCAAGGATAGCTTCAATCTCAAACTCCTCTTGTCCATTAACTATATCAGGAGGTGGTGTGGTAAAGTTTGGTCCATGTATTGACGTTTCCTTATATGGGGTGAGAAGTGATGCATGAAACACAGGGTGAATGCGCCATTGTTTCAGTAATTTCAGCTTGTATGTAACTGGTCCCATGACTTGTTCAACCTGAAAGGGTCCTTCTCGTTTCAGTGCAAGTTTCCTTGATTGATATGGGATGTGTAAGTTCTTGTTTTCAAGCCAGACCTTGTCGCCTTTCTCGAATCTAATTGACTTGTCTCTGAATCTTTGAGCAACTGTTTGTCTGGCAAGTTCATGTGCTGCTAAAGCCTCTTCCCTTGCTTTTTGAAGCATCTGAAGATGTTCTTCTGCTGCTGGGGCAGTCATCTTGAGTGCTGCTGTGGGAATGGCGATCGGATCTGTTCCATACATGAGTTGGAATGGAGATGTTTTTATTGTATCATGGTAATGGTTATTGTGTGCAAATTTGGCGATAGGTAAGAGTCGTTTCCATTTATGGGGTTCATTGGTATAAAACATTCGAAGATAGATCTCAAGTTCTTGATTGATGCGTTCAGTTTCTCTGTTAAGATTGATGCTCCCAACGTGGTTTGTGTTAAGATTGATGCTCTCAACACAGTTCATTCTAAGTCAACAGTGGCAAGCAGAGTCTCGGTCTGCTCCCAGCCTACTGGACAAGTTCTTGGATGCTAAGTCAAACGATGACAAAGGTCAATAAGATGACGAGCTCAAGAAGACAAGAATGAGGAGTTTCATCCTGAGGTTGAGAGAAAGATTCAATTAAGTTGGAACTGGAGTCTAGCTACTTTACAGGAAGGTTTATATACGTAAAAGAACAAGAGAAATATAAAAGGAAATGTACAGCTAAATACCTAAGAAAGGAAATGTGAAGGTAAAGTAGCTAAAGGAGATGAGCATCCATGAAACGCATAACAATGATTATATAATTAACAATTCCGTCAATGAAGGGAAAAAAAAACTGTAACATTACCCCCTTCGTATGCAAGAAGTCACTGACTTCTTACCCTGTTCCCCATCCATGATTTCCGCCGTTTGTCCATCTGTGATCTCTTCATGACTTTAACCACTTGGCGATAGTGTTGACATCATGGTTAGCTGTTTCAAACTGCCACTGGAGAGTCCTAGTAATATAGTCCAGTTGGATGGTTTGTTCCAGAATAGCATTGCGTTCTTTGTCAGTCAGAGTATGAGGGTCGGTGGTGAGGGCAACATTGAGCATAGCGTCGAGGGGGCCAGCAAACAGTTGGTAATCGACGATCATGGTGGCTAGAGCTTCTTGAGCTCTGAGAAGGGTAGCGTTGGGAGTTCAGGTGAGGGGTGGTGTCGGAAGAGTGGGCAAGGGAACTTCTTCTTGAAAGATCTGAGCATCGTTGAGCTCAGCCAGGTGCTGGTGAAGGTTGGCAATGGTAGAGGTAGGGGAAGCAGGCCAATTCGGGAAAAGGTAGTTGTCAATGGTGGTGGTGGTGGTGATGAAGACCTCAATGGGGAGGTCATGGGCAGTGGCAAGGAAGGGGGAGGCAGCGACAAAAGGTTCGATGTAGCAGTGGCCACATGCTGTGACCAACAAAGCGAATGCAAAAGCAAGGAGGTAGGCGATGGTGACGATGACGGAGATCATGTTGTATCGATAGGATGGAGAATACAGGACCATCAAGTGTGGTTTAAATATCCCAAATCTCGTCATCAGAGTCCAAAGCTAAAATCTCTTTGATCTCAGGTGTTCTAGTCCTGAGAAAGTTCTCACGAGAGTTTCTAGCCGTTTCTTCTTGTTCTGATTGGGTTCCTTTGTTGTCAGGGCGTGGAATACGAATTTGCTCAGGGTGTGCATGACGTGTAACGTGTATCTCTGAGTTGTTCATGCTAGCCTGCACTGCCTGGTTCAGAAGATCGTAATATTGTTCAGTTGTGAGTGTCATTTCCATTTGCGCTCGTGTACAGTTAAAATTTTCACTTCCCCTTATATTCATTTGCCATTCATATTGCCATTGTTCCACAGAGATGTCTCTGCCTAGCTGAATAATCCATTGTAAAGCTTCTGATAGTTCAGGGAATGTCCACCATAACCAGACCCTGTGATAGACGTTGTCATACTGGAAACAAGGGTGAACTGACACTGGGAGATAGTGTGATTCGGCTTCTTGAAACGTGGGTAATTCTCCTAAATCGAAGGAGAGGTGATGATACTGAGGAAGGTACTTTGTTAAAGCATTATATGGGATCTCTGTGTGTCCTTGCAGATGCATTTGTTTGTGAGGAGGTAATCGTGATACTTTAGGTGGTTTTGACATCATTGGAACATATTTCAGTTTTTGATATATAGAGAGCATTCGTTTGGAAGGGTGTTTAAAGGCAGGGACAAACATCTACATGACAGAGTATCTGGTTTTGACAGTAGGGGTATATCTTCCAGCGGTTCTACAAAATCTTTTGACATAACAGATATTATGCTTTAGTTGGAGATTAATGTGATAGTAAGTCATTTTTCTTTTGATTCGTCTCAGAGGTTCCTTCTGTTTTTATATTCGACCAATATATCCGCAGCATTGCCTAAATGCCGTTCTGGTTCCCATGTATTGTCATTTGCTCCATAGCCTTTCCACTTGACTAAGTATTGATAACTGGCTCCGCGTTTTTGATGTCCAAGAATAGCCTTGATCTCAAATTCTTCTTGTCCGTTAACCATATCGGGAGGTGGCATAGTGAAATTTGGGTCATGCATTGAGGTTTCCTTATATGGAGTGAGGAGTGATGCGTGAAATACTGGATGAATACACCATTGTTTCGGTAATTTCAATTTGTATGTAACTGGTCCCATGACCTGTTCAACTTGAAAGGGTCCTTCTCATTTTGGTGCTAGCTTCCTTGATTGATATGGAATATGGAGGTTTTTGTTCTCAAGCCAAACTTTGTCGCCTTTTTTGAATCTGATTGACTTGTCCCTGTATCTATGAGCGATCATTTGTCTAGCGAGTTCATGTGCGGCTAAGGCTTCTTCTCTGGCTTTTCAAAGCATCTGAAGGTGTTCTTCTGCCACTGGTGCAGTCATCTTGATTGCCACTGTAGGAATAGCAATTGGATCTGATCCATACATAAGTTGGAATGGGGATGTCTTTATTGTGTTGTGATATCAGTTATTATGTGCAAATTCAGCGATGGGTAACAGTGGTTTCCACTTATGGGGTTCATTTGTGCAAAACATTCGAAGATAGATCTCAAGTTTTTGATTGACACGTTCAGTTTCTCCATCTGTCTGAGGATGATAAGCTGTGCTCATCCTGTGGTCGATTCCTAAAGTTTTTGGTATCTCTTGAAATACTTTAGCAGAGAATTGTGGTCCTCTATCAGAGATTAAGATATCAGGAAGTCCAAAGCATTTAAAGACATCAGAGATATAGACGTCTGCGGTTCCTAGAGCGTTGATTGTCTTGTTGCAAGGAGTGAAAATTACCCCCTTCGTAAGGCCATGGTCCACTGTGACCAGGATGGAATCATAACCGTCTGCAGTACTTTCCACTGGCCCCCCCATTCCAGTGGAATCTGTGTGGAATCTGTGTGGAATCTGTGGAATCTGTGTGGAATCCATGTGGAATCAGCATGGATTCTACATGGAGTTGATGGTCATTCCATGTGAAATTTACATTTCTTTATCATGAACAGGGTTGTGTTGATATGAGTAACATTATCTTTACTAATTTGTTTGTATTCTCAGCAATCTACTTGTTAAAATGGCCATCACAAATACAACTAATTATATTCAATCTGCTATTCTGAGTCACTACTGTCACCTGGGTCATCCATCTTGAACCTTTCCTGCCTTTTTAGAACTTGGATTGTGTGAAAGTATAGCATTGTGTGAAGGAACCAGTTGAAATTTCCAGGTGTCATCCGATTCAATATTGATTGAAAGCCACCTAACCATGCATTTAATTGTTCACATGCCTGAGTATTAAATGCACGCTTCTCATAAGGTTCTCCATTGTTGTCTATACCTGTGATAACCAAGTTGGGTGCTGAGCCATCTGATGGTGCAGGATTGCACCATTTACAGCAAAGTGTATCTGTAGCCTTGTGATTCTTGTAATGGTAAGAGTCCACAATAAACCTGCTTGTTTGGCTCCATCTTGCCCAACTACCATTGGCAATACTTGTTCTCAGTACAAGGCATGCCTTATCAATGCAAATATAGTCAGGCCTTGAATCATCATCAGGATAAACATGGTCTAAGAACTGCAAAATATTTCTTGGTGATTCTAACTTTGAAAATTTGGCCCATGCTACCACAACTCCACATGGAGCACACATTGTTTCCACACAGTAAATCCGTGCTGGCAGAAAGGCATCTCTATCTTGGTGTCTTCCAGGCTCCACATCATGTGGCTGTGGCTGTTGCACCTCCCTATGTGCTTTATTCCATGGAAAACTCTGATCTTGCTGTCTTAATGCTCTCCTATAACCAGAAAGGCCCCTGTTTCCATGACTACTCCTAAATCTGGTCCAACTAGCCTGGTGAGTATGACAGGCCAGTGTTCCCTGCACCTTTATATTGGCACAGTTAGCCACATGACATAATGCTCCATACATATTCTCATGCAATGCACAGTACAACTCCCCTTGCATTTGCAAGCTCTGTTATGCAGTCAGGATAAGCACATACTGTGTGTCCCATTACAATCCCATCTACAACAATCATTTTTACTGGTGCCTCATGTTCCTCTTTAGCGGATGTTTCATCTTCTACTCCCTGAGATATATCAATGGGTTTCCTATATTTTTGAGTGCATTCACTGCATGCATGTCCATCAGCAGCCCTAATCAGACCACCCTCTCCTAACACATAATATGCTTCCTTTGTCACTTCATCTATAGGAAGGTTGTCTTTCAAAGTCAAGTTTATGCCAGACCTTGATCCCATGAATCTGACTGACTTCTGGATAAATGCATCCCATATTTGTCTGTGGCTCACTTTACCAGTTGTTGAGTTTTTGCCAAAGACATTATTCCAGAATGCTGTATAAGCTGAAGTTGATGCATGAAAGTGATATACACCATTCATGACTGCAGAAGTAAATTGTCGATCAACCCATAAGTTTCTCCCAATTTTTATATACCTTGCAGAGTTTAGGTATACTTTATCATATTGGCCAGTTTGAGGAGAAGGTGTGTGCTCATGGTCAGCATAGTATGTTGTGTTGCAAATTTTGCATTTTCCTGACAACACTTGAACATCCTCATAAACAGCAAAGTCCTTGATTAATGTGACCAAGGGAATGTCTTGCATTTTTGTGGACATAACCAAGGAACGTTGTTTGCATCCCATAGTTTCACATGCAATGGCTTCTGGGCATATGATGTGAATAGGTTAAATGTCTTTATGTGAAATTGGCTTAACCTTGCCAGATGACTTGAGTTTTAGAAGCTTTGCCAGGGTTTCAAGTTTTAGAGCCAAAATATCTGTATGTCTCTTATCATCTTTACTGCCAGATGCTCATCATCATCCAACAAGCTTTCACCATTTGATTCAAGCTTCAGTCTGAGTTGATGTACCAGGACTTTTATCCATGCAGTAACAGAGACTGCTCTCTCCTCTTTGAATCTCTTTTCCTGTTGTTGTCCATGTAAGTTCAGCAGTTGTACATTCTCAGTCATACTGAACAGAATCACAAGGACACTTGTCAAAGATATTGATGCATTAAAGTTTTGCTCAATAAATGTGCTGAAGACCCTGAATGATATATCAGGGAAGGGTTGTTCATTTACTGAGGCAGCCATTGTGGTGGGAAGTAATAAAAACACAACCAAGTATCCCAAAACTGCATGTAATTGTTGGAACATGAATATCAGCCTATAGATTTTGAAAATGAAACAAGTACTATTACACTCAAGCATGTCATTTAGCAGGGAATATGTATGAATGCTCACTCAGTCATTCTCTTCCTCTTGGCATCATACTTCTTTGAAGTTGCATCTTCCCTTTCCTTCCCTTTCCCCTTTTTCTTCTTCCTCCCCTCATCCTTGTCATCGTCCTTCATCTTTCCTTTGCCCTTTCTTTTGGAATCCTGATCCTTGTGATCCAACCATCTCTGTAAATCTTTGAAAACAAAAGTTTTCTCCTCCCCCCACAGGTCAATGTCAGGAAGTGCTTCATCATCTTTATTCAACCACTTGGCCATTTCTGGGTACTTTGGAACTCTGGAGAATAATTTTCTGAGGTGGGAATGCCACATAGTCTTCCCAACAAATAATTCCACAATTTCTGTTTCTGATGGCTTCCTGATAGCCCAGTCACCTGCAACAGAGATACTTTCAGCAGTTGAGAAAGCCTCAAGGCAGGCTTTGTATTTCTTGTAATATAAGTGTAGTCCCCCATCTTGTTTGTTATCCCTGAGCAAGGACTTGTTAATGGCTAAAACTTCCACAAGTTCCCTTCTGTAATCATTACTTGACTTGACAGTATCAGCAGATGCAGGAGTCTCAGCTACAGTCACAGCTGTGGTTCTAGATGCCTTGCCATCAGATTGCATGAAGTCCTAAATAACTTGGGTACATAGCCATGATTATTATTCAATGGATACATACCAAAGCCATGGAAAAGCTGAGCTCCCCATTTTGTCTTTCCCAGGGAACAGAGTCATCTTCCTTCAAAGCTTTGTCAAAGCGGCCTTTCACAGACCAGTCACCTGCTTCATATGTGAATATCCTCATGTTATGCTCTTTGAAAAAGTAATTAAAAATGACATTCACATCAAATTGGATTAACCACTCACTTTCAACAGGTGAATAGCGCTTGGCAAGTTCACCAAGTACTGAAGCCAAATCTTTATCAACCTTGACACTCAAAGTCATCTTGGGTTTGATAGTAGCAGGATCATCCCCTGCTTGGAAAATTCTAACTCTCCCAAACACAGATCCCATGTCATATAGAGGTGAATAAGTTGGATCCCCTATATTGAAGACATTACCATATGCATTTCCATGAACAATGCCTCCTGTGGTGCAAGATGCACCCTGAAGACTTGGACCACCAATCTTAATGTCTATAACATATACCTTGAAGGTATAACTAATCCTTGCAAATTCTAACTCACCTTCATCCTGCCCAAAGGAATTTTTGATGTCATCAGTCTGGTTCCCAGGAACAGCTTGAGTATTGGCCTAAAGATTATTAGAATATTATTTTGATAGTCCCACCTAATCAATTCTGACCTTGGACAAATGGTCTCCAGATATAATGTCATTCTTATCACCTTCCTCTTCAAAAATATCAATCTTGAACATAAGTGATAAATAATCTTGAATATATATATATATATATAATATATTTACCTTAGAGAATTGCTCTCCAGAAGTATTAGCACCCTCATCATCTTTATCCTCAGAGATATCAATCTTGACCAAAACAAATCAGCTGATGAAAGATGAGGATGAATAAAATACCTTTGACAATTGTTTACCAATTGCACCTTCAACCTTCTCACTTTGTTCTTCATCAATCTCTGTCTCAATCTCTCCTCCACTCTCACTCTCAGTGCTCTCACTTTCAGCACTGCCAGGATCATAGTCAGACCCATCACTTATCTCATCCTCAGACAGTAGTGTGTGTTGGCCAACCCTTCTACTAGATGGTGATTCACCTGCCACATCTGAATGCCGAACACGAGTTGTGGTCAATGAATGTGCTTTCTGAGCAAGCAACTGTACAACTACTGAACGGTGACGTTCAGGTGGTGCAACAGTGATGCCACTTTTTTCCAAGACAAGCTCTGAACTGTGTATTTGTAAATAGATATATGCACACATAGTATATTATATAATTAGGGTGGTGAGTAGTTGGTGAGGTCAGCAAGAAGGAGCAAGAGGGCAGGGCATGATTGGGAAGGGGGAGGAATGGTTGATGAGGGGGAGGGGAGGATGGTTGGTGAGAGGGCAGAGTGTGGTGGTGAGGGCAATAGTGTGGGCAGCAGGGTAATGGCATGGATGGCAGGTGTAATGGTGTGGGTGATGAAGGGGGTGACAGGGTAACGGTGTGGATGGCAGGCGTGATGGCATGGGTAACAGCATGGGTGATGATGGGGGCTCCTGCAGCTCCGCTTCATTTGTCCTCCTGACTAGCATCCTGTCATTGTTTCTTCATGCCTCGCTTCCTCACAGATTGATCCGATGCTTCCGATATCGCGCACTTGCGCCCGGTTCTTGACTTGAGTGGTGAAATGTTAGCGGCATCTTGTTGCGATCGGGTGCAGGCCATTGGCAATGTTGTCAACAGTGGTGGGCGACGTGTCTGTAAGTGTGATGTGTGACAGTGACCTAGTCACTAGGTAATTTCTTCACACAGAATATTCCGAGCAGAGTTTCTGCATAAATTCCGCATTCCACTCAGAATAAGCTCAGAATGGCAAGACAAAACATTACTTTATGGAATTCATGCAGATTCCACGGATTCTGCATGGAATGGGGGGGCGAACATAAAGACCTCACCATCTGATATAGGATGGTTGGTAATAAAATCAAGTGTGACTTGTTGAAATGGCCGGGTAGCTTTTGATGAAATAGGGATTAATGCCGGTGAATTCGGGTGAGTATTGACTTTCATCTGTTGACAGAGTGCACATCCTTCAACCCATTCTTTAACATGTCTATACATTCCAGGCCACCAGTAGTCATGCTTCAAAAGTGCTAGTGTTTTCAATTGTCCAGGATGTCCTGAAGATGGTGCTTCATGTATTTCTTTGATCAACCGAGTGCGTAGTTCAATTCGGTCAGGAACATAGATCTTCCCAAGATAATAAACAATGCTGTGAGTGTAGGTCCAGTCTTGTAGTTTTGATTTGATTGGTGGCGCCCTTTGTTTAGTGATAACTTCAATAAGGATGCATCCAAAATCATCATTTGCCATATATTTCTTTAATTCACTGGCAAGATCATCATTGATCAGCTGAATAAATTGGTCATTTGGTAGAACTGTGACAGTAGTTTGTTCCTTATCATTACCCATATGATCTGGTCGTCTGGATAATGTGTCTGCCTCAAACATCTTCGTTCCAGGTACATGTTCGATACAAAGATCAAACTCAGATAACAATGACGACCATCAAGCTTGTTGAGGTGTTAAGCATTGAGCAGTCTGATAATAGGATAAGTTCTTGTGATCACAATGAACAATCATTGTATGAGGAGAACCATGCAATAGGTGGTGCCAGACTGCAAGTCCTTTGATGATCACAAGCAGTTCCCTATCATAAATTTGGTAATTCTGTTCCGTTGGTGTTAATGCATGAGAGATAAATCCACACAGATGGAGTGCTCCTGATTCATCAGCTTGTTTCAGCACTGCTCCAATTGCTTTGTTAGAGGCATCGGTTTGAAGAATAAATGGTTTTGCTGGATTTGGCATTAATAAAACTGGCATAGAAGCAAATCATTCCTTTAGAGTATTAAAAGCAAGTTGTCATTCATTATTCCAATCAAATGGCTCCGCTTTCTTGGTCAAATCTGTAAGTGGTTTTGCAATTGCTGCGAAATTCCCAATAAATTGTCAATAAGAGTTTCCAAAACCTAGGAACAATTGGACTTGTTTAACTGTTGATGGTATTGGCTAGTCGGCTATTCCTGCTAGTTTGATAGGATCCATCTGTATCTTTCCAGGCGAAATGATCATGCCTAGAAATTTGACTTCTTGAACAGCAAATTTACATTTTTCTAGTTTCAGGAACAGATCATTTTCTTCCAACCAATCAAGGACCCTTTTTGTTCGTTCTTCTAGTTTGTTTAAGTTCTGAGAACATATCAGGATATCATCCATGTAGATGATAAGCCATCCTTCATTAATCATGTCTCTGAAATATTCATTCATCATGGTTTGGAATGTAGATGGTGAATTGCATAGGCTGAAAAACATAACAGTTGGTTCATATAATCCTCTGTTGGTAATGGAAGCGGTTTTCCATTCATCACCCTTCTTAATCCTGACATTGTTGTATCCCCAACAGAGGTCCAGTTTAGTGAAATATTGTGCACCAGCAAGTTTTGTAAGGAGATCAGATACTAGGGGTAATGGATATGCATTTTTGATTGTCCAATTGTTTAGGTATCTGTAATCTTGACAAGGTCAAAGTGCCTCGCTTTCCTTCTTTGAGACGAAGAAAAACGGCGATGCTTGAGGAGACTTTGATGGTCTGATGTATCCTTTAGCTATCTGCACTTCAATCCATTCATCTAATGATGACTGTTCTTTGATCGATAATGGGTAGATTTTGCTAACTTTGGGAGTAAAACCAGTTTTCAGGTCAATAGCGTGATCCCAGGTTCTGGATGTTGGGAATCGTTCTGATGCCTTTTTCTCAAAGACTGAGCGCCATTTTTCATATTCTGGTGGTAATTCCGTTTTTGGTTCGTCCTTCTTCAGCTGATGTTCTAATGCTTGAGATGCTGATGTCTTGACTCTAATACAATAATCATCCTCTCCCCCAGTACTTGATTTGATTGGTGGCGCTCTTTGTCTTTTAATGACATCAATCAGAATTCATCCAAAATTGTCATTTGCCATATACTTCTTCAGTTCATTCAGTACTTCACACTCCCCCCCGTGTTCCACCGGACTCCTGGTCAGTCCTGGTCAGTCCTGGTCAGCCACAGGACTCAACCAGGATTCAACCAGGACTCAACCAGAACTCAGCCAGAACCCAACCATACCACAACTCCTGTACATACAAATAACAACAAATCCACCCTTGATTGAATTCTCACCTTCATCTCACTCAGTGTGCATTCTCACCATGTTCCCACACTTCCTACCATATTCCTACCCACTTGTCCACATTCTTACCTCATTTCCATACCCTTCATTGCATTTTCCCACACCCCAGTACTTCTTAACATGTTCCTACACTTCCACCCATGTTCCCACACCTCTTCCCATTTTCTCACACTTCCTACCATATTCCTACCCACTTGTCTGCATTCTTACCTCATTTCCAAACCCTCATTGCATTTTCCCACACCCCAGTACTTCTTCACATGTTCCCACACTTCCACCCATGTTCCCACACCTCTTCCCATTTTCCCACACTTCCTACCATATTCCTACCCACTTGTCTGCATTCTTGCCTCATTTCCAAACCCTCATTGCATTTTCCCACACCCCAGTACTTCTTCACATGTTCCTACACTTCCACCCATGTTCCCACACCTCTTCCCATGTTCCCACACTTCCTACCCTATTCCTACCCACTTGTCTGTCTTACCACTCCAATGCCCCTCATTGCATTTCCCCACATCCCAGTACTTCCACCCATGTTCCCACACTTCTACCCATGTTCCCACACTTCTATCCATGTTCCTACACCTCCTGCCATGCTTCAACACATATCTGTCTTCTCATCATCTTCCCACACCCTATGTGCAATGTTTTCACATCACTGTTATCCTTACCACATTCCCACACATCAAGTTTCCACCCATGACCTGTCTACCTTCTCACCATATTCCTGGACCCCTATATCCATTCCTATGATTTTCCCACCCCCTGTTGCATTCTTGCCACATTCTCACAGCCCCAATTCTTACTACCACATTCCCTTTATAAACTTTTTCAGCTACAATGGTCCATGACTTGCTTGAATGTATTTTTACCTTCTTTGTTCTTATGAAAATTCTTCAGCTATGATAGTCCATGACTTGTTTGAATGTATTGTTACATTCTTTTCATTGATTTACATTCTTTATAAAAAATTTCAGCTACAATGGTCCAAGACTTGCATGAATATATTGTTACCTTCTTTGTTCTTATAAAATTCTTCAGCTACGATAGTCCATGACTTGTTTGAGTGTATTGTTGCCTTCTTTCCATTAATTTTGTGATAAATATACTTATAAAATGAATTGATTTGTCCATAACTCATATTTGCTTAATTTCATTCAAATGTATGTAGGAGTATTTTTATTCAAGTAACTACAACTAAACATAATTATCTATTCTTCTTCATTCATTTCCTCAGTTGTTATTCCCTTTATTTCTTGACCTTCAATGACTCGTTTAGTGTGGTAGCAAAGCATGGCATGTAAAAACCAATTGAAATTTGTAGAGGTCATTCTATTGAGTATCTGCTCAAATCCACCTAGCCATGCATTCAATTGTTCACATGCTTGTGTATTGAAAGCACGCTTGTAGTATAATTGTCCCTGGGCATTTCTTTCTGCAACTACCAAGTTGGGTGCAGAGCCATTCAAAGGAGCAGGATTGCACCAGGTCTGGCACAACCTATCTGTGGCTCGGTGGTTGACATAGTGGTAGGAGTCAACTATAAACCTTGTTGTCTGCTTCCACTGTTCCCAGCTACCATTTATTAAGCAGGAACGGAGAACCATGCATGCCTTATCAATACAGACATAGTTAGGCCTTGATTCTGCAGTAGGATAAATGCTCTCCAAGAACTGCAGAATGTTAGTAGGTGACTCTGACTTTGCCAACTTTGCCCAAGCAATCACAACTCCACAAGGGGCACATATGGTTTCAACACAGTAAAATCTTGGAGGAGTAAAATTATGTCTTGGTCTCTGTGTTGGTTGAATAACATCATGAGGCTGTACACTTGTAGATGCTTCAGGTAGCCATGGCAGGGCTTCATCTGGCCTTTGTCTGAGTGGCCTTCTGTAACCTCCTAGTGCCTGTTGTCGATGGTTTCTAATATGTCTCTCCCAGATACCTTCATGCTGTTCACATGCCTTGGTGCCTTGTACTTTGGTATTTGAGCAGCCTGAGACATGGCAAATTCCACCATAGAGATTCTCATGATATGCACAATAAACACCCCCACGTGCATTCTGAAGGTCATTGGTGCAATTCTGATAAGCACAATATGTATGGCCCATGACTATGCCATCCATTACAACCAATTTTACAGGAGCACAGTCATCACCACCACCACCACCACCATCATCACCATCATTATGAGTTGATTCTTGTTCATTTCCTGAATGTAGCACAATATTATCCATCTCCAATGTTGCTAATCCATCATTTTCTGTGATGACATCAGCAGTACTTTTATACTGCTGTGTGCATTCAGTGCATGCATGATGTTGAGCACTCCTAATGATGCCATTCTCCCCAAGGATGCCAAATGCTTCTGATGTCACTTCATCTATTGAAAGTTTATCATCCAGGATGAGATTGATATTGGACTCTGATGCTATGAAGCGAATAGATTCTTGTACAAAGGCATGCCAAATGTGGCGTCTTGTAACTGTTCTTACTTCCTTAAAAGCATCATTCCAGAAATCTTTATAGGCTGCTGCAGATGCATGAAAGCTATGCATACCACTTAGTACAGCAGAGGTGAATTTGCGGTCAACCCACAAATTCTGCCCAATCTTCATATACCTAGCAGTATTAAGATAGACCCTTTCATGGTCACCCCCACTTGTGGGTGCACTCTCATGGTCCATATAGTATGTTGTATTGCATTTTTTGCAATGTCCACAAAGCACTGTAACATTCTCATAATGGTTGAAGTCTTTGATCAATGACACATATGGAATGTCTTTTTTCTTTGTCCATTGGTAAAGAGCAGCATCATTGCATGTGGAAGTCTGACATACAGCCACTCCAGGGCAAATGCATTTGACAGGTTGCAGTATCCTGTGTGACACTAATTTCAACTCTCCTTTGAATTCACCCTTAGAATTACATGGATTTAATCCCAGAAGTTTGGCTAGAGCCTCAGCTTTGAAACCAAGTGCAATGCTGACTCCATTCTCTGACATTTGTGTGTTTGAGTCAGATTTTTTTAACAGATGTGCTTTTGCCCCTTTCAGCTTATCATTCAATGCATTCCCAAGACACCTGATCCAACCTGTTGCTGCTACAGGTTTCTCATTCATGCCTGCAGCACTCTTTTGACGGAAGTGCAAACTAAGAAGATCAGTATTCTGAGTGACTGTAAAGAGTGTCATTAAGACAGTTGACAATGTCACACTGGAATTGAAATTATCCTCCACAAATTTGTTAAACACCTTGAAAGTAATGTCAGGGAATGCTCTTTCTCCTTGTGCAGCAACACCAGGAATGTGACAGAGGAAGAAGATCACCATCAATAACCAGCTGACTTGATAGGCACATTCAAACACAAGGCAACTGTTAGATTGACACAATGAAATGCATATATACAAGGTACATGTCATGGCTTACTGATGTCTCCTGCTTTTCTTTGGCTGACCTGTACCTTTGGTTCCAGAGCTCTCCCTGCCTTTAGCTTCTTTCCTTCTCCTCTCCTTTTCCACCTTGCTTGTGTTCCTCCTTTCTTTCACCTCCTTCAACTCAGAAAATGTGTAAGTTAACTTATCCTTGTTCCAAATATCCAAGTTGGTAGGGCTACCATCTTTTCCCTCCAGCCACTCCTTGATGTCTGGATAATTGTTGATGTCACAAAATGCTGGTACAATGTAGGTGAACCAAGTTGTCTTGGATGCAAACAGCTGAATGATGGAACCACTTGTTGGTTTCTTTCCAGGCCAAGTCCCAGCTTGCAACTTCTCATTCATTGTCTGTTGGGCTTCTAGGCATGCTTTGTACCTCTCATAATATTGTTTAATTCCAATATTCTTGGAATCAGTGACCAATTTCTCATCAATATTGAGAAAAGCAACAAGTGTATCCTTAGAAAGCTCAGCAGTGACTTGGCCATGTGTATGCCCAGAGGCAGAAGCAGAAGCAGAGGCAGAGGCAGAGGCAGAGGCATGGGTACTGTGCCCAGCTCTTGTGAGATCTAAGGGATTAGTAGCATTCTGGGTTCCTGAGATCAGAGTGGTTTTTAGAAAGGTAATTTTACTCACAACACAAAGAGTCAAAGTTGGTCTTCCATTGTCATGTATCCATTGAACCTCATCATCATCTTCCACAGCAATCTCATAGCGTCCTTTCATATTCCATTGCCCATCTTCATGGACAAGAATATATTGTCTACCATCTGACAATTTTCAATAGAAAAAAAACATATTAAGAATCAAACTTACTTTCAATGGGAGAATTACGTCTAGCCAACTTTCTGAGCACAGGAGCAATAGTTGGTGTCACCTTGGCTCTGATAATCAAGGGCTGGATGTTTGCATCTGCATCAGCTAAGCTGTTGAACAGCTTAACCACCCCCTCCTGCTCCTGACCAATCAGCAGCTCCTGGGTATCTCCATAGTTAAAGGCATTTCCTATTGCTTTGCCTCTCAGAATACCACCAGTTGTACGAGATGAACCTTCAGGTGGGGGAGGGGAGGCCATGGGAATATCTTTAAATAGTTAGACAACCATCAGTTTCTGGAATTAACTTACCTTCATCATTCCAGTTTGATCAGACTTACCTTTGCTTTCCCTTTGTCTACCTGGTTTCATCAATGGCAGGAAATTGTAAATTATGTCAGTACACTTACCTTTGCCTTTCCTTTCTCTGCTTTATTTATCTCACCTGCAAGGTCCTCCCTCTCCATGACTACCTTTGCTCCAATCTTTGTTCCTGATTTCTTTAGGAGATCTTTAATGCAGCAAGTTATGAGTGACATACTTCTTGGATTTCTGACAATATCTCCCTCCCTTCTCCCTCCTCTCCCTCTCCCTCTCCCTCTCCCTCTCCCTCTCCTCTCCCTCTCCCTCTCCCTCCTCCTCTCCCTCTCCCCTCCCCTCTCTCCTCCATCCCTACTCTCCCTCTTCCCTCTCCCTCTTCCCTCTTTCCTCTTCCCTTTCCTCTTCCTCTTCCTCTTCCTCGTCCTCTCCTCTTCCTCTTCCTCTTCCTCTTCCTCTTCCTCTTCCTCTTCCTCTTCCTCTTCCTCTTCCTCTTCCTCTTCCACTGCCTTAGCCCCATTGCTACTATCTGACTCATTCTCATTGCCAGACATATGCTCCTCACTCCCTAAGCTGGAGTCACAACTCTGCTCAAGCATATCAATTAATCTGACATACCTGTCTCTGACTGAGGCTTATTACCCTTTACATCCTTGCGAATACGCATGGATTGTTGCACTGGGGCAGGTGCAAGCATGGAACCAGCTGCTGCATTGGTATGCTGGGGTGGTGCAACAGATACACCACTATCAATTAGTAGTTGTTCAGCTCTACAATTAGGAGTGGAAGAGTGAGATAATCTCTGGGAGCACGCCAAGCAACTGGAGCGGATCACAAAGACCCTCCAATGGCGCATCAAGGCCGCCAACAAGGATCTGGATTCCATCATCAAGTGGATCGAATCCAGAAAGGACCATGGCTGGACCACGGATGCACAATGGTAAGAAGTCGGTGACTTCTCGCATACGAAGGGGGTAATGTTACAGTTTCTTCTTTCCTCTTCTATGACGGACGCTTTATTACATCATCAATACTATACGGTTTAGTGGACGTTTATCTCCTTTAGCTAACGCTTTCATATTTCCTTTCATAGGTAGTTAGCTGTGCTTACTGTGCATTCTCTTTATAGCTTTCCTTGTTCTCAAAACGTATATAAACCCTAGAATACCTTGTACATTCCTCAGTTCCAACTTAATCGAATCAAACTCCCAATTTTGACTCGAACTCCTCGCTCTCTTTCTCTTGAGCTCGTCGTCGACTTAAAGACCTTCGTCATCGTTTGACTTAGTGTCCAGAACTTGTCCAGTAGGCTGGGAGCAGACCGAGACTCTGCTTGCCACTGTTGACTTAGAACAAACTGCGTTGGGAGCATCGATCTTAACATTAGAGATGTAGAGGTCTGCTGTTCTTAGAGCATCAATCGTTTTGTTGCAAGGGATGAAATTTACCCCCTTCGTAAGGCCATGGTCCACTGTGACCAATATGGAATCATAGCCATCGGAGATAGGAAGATCAGTGATAAAATCAAGTGTAACTTGTTGAAATGGCCATGTGGCTTTTGATGGGATGGGGATTAATGCTGGTGAACTGGGATGAGTATTAACTTTCATCTGTTGACAAAGTGCGCAGCCTTCAACCCATTCTTTAATGTATCTGTACATCCCAGGCCACCAATAGTCTCTTTTGAGAAGTGCTAATGTCTTTAATTGTCCAGGGTGTCCTGAAGATAATGCTTCATGAACTTCTTTGATTAAACAAGTGCGTAGTTCAACTCGATTGGGGACATAGATCTTTCTGAGGTAATAAACAATGCCATGAGTGTAGGTCCAATCTTGCAGTTTTGATTTGATTGGCAGTGCCCTTTGTTTTGTAACAACTCCAATAAGGATGCATCCAAAATCATTGTTTGCCATATATTTCTTAAATTCACTGGCAAGATCATCATTGATAAGCTGAATAAATTGATCATTTGGTAGAACTGTGATGGTAGTCTGTTCTTCATCATTACCCATATGATCTGGTCGTCTGGATAGTGCATCCCTTCAAACAACTTTGTGCCCAGTACATGTTTGATACGAAGATCAAATTCAGATAACAATGATGACCATTGGGCTTGTCCAGGTGTCAAGCGTTGAGTGGTTCAATAATATGACAGGTTCTTGTGATCACAGTGAACAATGATTGTGTGAGGAGAACCATGTAATAAGTGGCGCCAAACTGCAAGTCCTTTGATGATTGCAAGCAATTCCCTATTGTAAATCTGGTAATTCTGTCCGTTGATGTTAACGCATGGGATATAAATCTGCGAGCACTTTACACAGAGCCCCCCCTTATTCCGAGATTCCAAGCTCAGTCCGAGCTCAGAGCTCGGATTCCGAGTAGCCTACTCGGACTCCGAGCACTTTTTGAAATGGCTGACAGCTCACCTAAAATGTAACTCTTGCTCCGAGTCCTGTCCGAGCTGAATCCGAGCTGAATCCGAGCTGAGGCTCGGACTGGACCATCAGTACTAGGACTGATGGTGCTCGGATTGTGCTAGGACTCCGACTGGAGTACGAGCTGGGTGAGCTGACTGAGGTGGGGCAATACCATGCTGCCACCACCTATATATAGCAGTTGTGACATGTGTGACCACGTGATATTAGACGCGTCCCGCGTCTTTGTTTATTGTCACGTGGTTCACAGGCGTCACCACATTGTCACACCACTTCCGCTCACCGCCAAACGCATCACCACTGTCACCACTGTCACCACCGTCACCACCATCACCATCGCCCGCTCGTCACCGCCGTCACCATCATCACCACCGTCACCACTGTCACCACCGTCACCACCATCACCATCGCCCGCTCGTCACCACCGTCACCATCACTATCGTCCGCTCGTCACCACCATCACCACACTCACCACCGTAGACCGTCACCACCGTCACCCGTCTCCCCGCTCACCGTCACCACTGCATACGCACCGCGCCGATGCCCCTTCCACCAGGAGCCCACTCTCCTGCCGTACGCACCGCGCCGACGCCCCTTCCACCAGGAGCCCACTCTCCTGCCGCCGCCCTAAGCCCAGACGAACGAATTTCGTCTGGGCCGTACGTTTTTTTATTTTATTCGTTTTTTTTTGCTGCTGAAACCAGTTACAACCGTTCGCACACCAACCAAAGCCTCGCCGCCCTCGCCCTCGCCCTGCCTTCGCCCTGCCTATGCCTCGCCCATGCCTACGCCATCACCCATGCACACGCCTCACCACACCCACGCCCACCCGTCCCTCGCCCATGCCCTTGCCCACATGACGACGCCCACGCCCACCCTCATCCCCCCGCCCTCGCCCATGCCTACGCTCACGCCCTCGCCTCTACGCCCATCCTACGCCCTCGCCCTTGCCCACGCCCATGCCCGTCCATCCCCCATGCCGACGCCCTCGCCTCTCCCATCCCTTCGCCCACACCCACGCCCACCCTCGCCTTCTCGCCCACGCCCTCACCTCACCTCACCTCACCCATCCCCACCCATCCCCTCGCCATCACCCAGGTCCGCACGCACGCCCATGCCCATGCTCAAGGCTCACCCAGCCTTTCACCTACACCCATGCCCATCCCACGCACATCCCCTCTCCCCATCCATGCCTGTCCCACACCCGTGCCCTCGCCCGTACCCACGCCCTCCTCTCATCCATCCCTTCGCCCACCCCCACGCCCATCTGCATGCCCTCCTGCCCATGCCTATGCCCACCCATCTCCATGTACTCACCTCACTCACACCCACCTTGCCCATGCTCACCATGCCCATGCATACCCACACTTATGCAATTGCAATATAATATTTTGTATTAAATATAATGAAATTAGAATTTTTTTTTACTCTAATTGTGTGGGAACTGATATCCACCAAATAAACAGGGGAGTTGAGCTTAGTGGGTGTTGGGTTGGTGGTTTTGACTTGATCTTGAATGCTCTGTTGTGACAGTCTGTATTTTTCTGTAATTTATTCAAGTCTGTAGCTAAAAATGGATAAAACTATAAATATGTCATGTGCAATTGCTTCATCAATCATCCAATGCTTAGATCATCCATAACCATGGGCCAATCTAAATTTCATTATATTCTAATTCTGGCCAACTCATTGGGATGATTCATGAGCAATCATATAATCTACTTGGCCTGAGGTGTGTACTTGGTCTGAGACAATGGGAACATATAACATTTGAAAAATGTACTCCAAGTCATTGGCCTGATGTATTACACTGTGGGAATATGCACATGGTGTTGAAATCTATTGACAGCAGTGCAGACCAAGGCTTAGTAAGCAGGAGACTTACTTAATACTGTTTGTATTTGTTGAAGGCTGTTTAGGAGCTAGGGGCTCAACTAGCAGTGAACAGAGGATGATAACTGTGTTATTTGAATGAGGGCATAAGGCTCCTTATATACATGTGGGCCAGAGTACATTAGGACCACCTAGCGTAATGCCAGCAGAGCACTACCAAGGGTAGTGCCAGGTGGTGCTTTGCTGGCAGTATCTACTCTGAGTATGAACTCTATAATTTCTGTCAATGATTATATTAAGGGATTATTTAGCATCTCATTAATAATGATATTATAATACATGAAGCTGTGGGTTCAATCCCTTAGCTCCAGATCATTATTAATTTGACACATGGGAATTCCCATGTGAGAAATGGACTGGATGTAAAGTTAAACTTCATCAACTTGGACAATAGTAATATTTCCAATGTTCAATTGAGTCTGGGAATTCAATTTGTTCATGTGAGAAAGTAGTCTTTGCTCTTTGTCACAGTCTCATGTCAAAAGTTAGATTAGATATTGTTAAGATCAATGCTCCCAATGCAGTTTGTTCTAAGTCAACAGTGGCAAGCAGAATCTCAGTCTGCTCCCAGCCTACTGGACAGGTTCTGGACGCTAAGTCAAATGATGACAAAGGTCTTTAAGTTGACGATGAGCTCAGGGGAAAGAGAGTGAGGAATTCAAGTTGAAATTGAGAGTAAGATTTGATTAAGTTGGAACTAGGGAATGTACACAATTCTTGAGGGTTTATATACGTTTTGAGAACAAAGGAAAATATAAAGGGAATGCGCAGTAAGTGCAGCTAACTACCTATGAAAGGAAATATGAAGGCGTTAGCTAAAGGAGATAAACGTCCACTAAATTGTATAGTAGTGATGATGTAATAATAAAGCGTCCGTCATAGAAGAGGAAAAGAGAAACTGTAACAGATATTGTAATACATAAGATAATGAAGTTATGATAATTAGTGATTAATGTAATGGATTTAATTATCATTACATTGATAATCTAATATATTACAATAAGTAGATTAGATAATTAGAATTAGATTAACTAGTGTTTCTGTGCAGCTGGTTATTGTTTCAATATCTTAGACCATGAGACAGTGTGACAACATCAGTAACATGGGAGAAAATCAGTTTGTGCCAAAGTTGTATTGAGGTGCAAGCAGCCTCAGATGAAAGGCATGCTGTAACTTGTGGGAAACTGTGACAGTGTGAAAAAGTGGTCTCAGGCCCAGTGCATATTACCTGTGTAGCATGGGAAATGTGACACATTGGTAGCATGTGAGGAAAGTAGTTAGATAAATCATGACTATGCTATTGGTGACAAGTAAATTGATGCAAGAAATTTACTTCAAGTGAATGGTATTGTTTAAGTGTAACTTGTGGGAAGGTGTGACACATTGATGACATTTGAGAAAACAATATGAGCCAAAAGCACCTAGCTCTGGGAAAATGCAATCTGTGGGTAGTGTGAAAAGGAGATTTCAGCTGAATTCTTCCAGAAAGCTGTGGGAATATGTCAGAAAGGGTATGCTTAGATGGATAGATACCTGTAGTAGTTGTGAGGAAATGTGACACATGGGTTGTGTGAAAAAGTGTTAATTGCTGGAACATGGCTGGACATGTGGGAACATTATGACGCTATTTGGATGCATAGGAACATGGCAGGAATGTAGTTTGTTGTTATTTGCATGTCTTTATAGTTTAGGAGTTGTGGTATTGACAAACATGTCCCTTGGTTACCATAACCAGGATTTGGCCAGGAGCCAGGACTATGCCAGGAGTCCTAGCATAGTCCAATGTGCTTAGTCCTAAAAATGCCAGGACTGGACCAGGAGCCCTGGAAAGTCCTGAAAATTCCTTGCTCTCCACCAGAAAATATGGGGCAGTGTAAAGTACTGTGATAATGCATCTTTGATATTACTCAGAATAGGCTCGGATTCTGCTCGGAGTCCGAGCTCAGTCCGAGTTCAGCTCGGATTAAGCGGTGAAAGTTCCCAACTCGGATTGAACTCGGACTGAACTCGGAGTCTACTCGGATTCCTAGTACTTTTTTACCCTACTCGGACTGGACTCGGACTGGGCTTGGATTCTACTCGGAATCCTCGGACTGAGCTCGGATTCCACTCGAAGGGGGGGCTCTGTGTAAAGTGCTGAAATCTGCAAGGATGGTGTGCTCGCGTTTCATCAGCCTGCTTTAATACTGCTCCGATTGCTTTGTTGGAAGTGTCAATTTGGAGAATAAATGGTTTCGCTGGATTTGGCATCAGCAAAACTGGCATGGAAACAAATCGTTGCTTTAGAGTGTCAAAGGCAAGTTGTCATTCATTATTCCAATCAAATGGTTCCATTTTCTTGGTTAAATCTGTAAGTGGTTTGGTGATTGCCACAAAATTGTCGATAAAAGTTTCCAAAGCCCAGGAATGATCGAACTTGTTTAACCGTGGATGGTACTGGCCAATCAGCTATTCCTGCTAGTTTAATAGGATCCATCTGTATCTTTCCAGGCAATATAATCATCCCTAGAAATTTGACTTCTTGAACAGCAAATTTACATTTTTCTAGTTTTAGGAACAGATCATTTTCTTCCAACCGATTGAGGACTCTTTTCGTTTGTTCTTCTAATTTGTTCAAGTTCTGAGAACATATCAGGATAGATGATGAGCCATCCTTCATTAATCATGTCCCTGAAGTATTTGTTCATCATGGTTTGGAATGTAGTTGGCGAATTGCATAGGCCAAAGAACATAATGGTTGGTTTGTATAATCCTCTGTTGGTGATGAAAGTGGCTTTCCATTCATCGCCTTTCCTGATCCTAACATTATTATAACCCCAGCAAAGGTCCAATTTGGTGAAATATTGTGTGCCAGCAAGCTTTGTAGGAGATCAGATACTAAAGGTAATGGATATGCATTTTTAATTGTCCAATCATTTAGATATCTATAATCTTGACAAGGTCAAAGCAAGCCACTTTCCTTTTTCAAGCCGAAGAAGAATGGTGATGCTTGGGGAGATTTTGATGGTCTGATGTATCCCTTAGCAAGCTGCTCTTCAATCCATTTGTCTAATGATGACTGCTCTTTAATTGATAATGGGTAGATCTTGCTGACTTTAGGGGTGAAACCGGTTTTCAAATCAATAACATGGTCCCAGGTTCTAGAGGTTGGGAATTGTTCCAATGCTTTTTTCTCAAAGACTGAGTGCCATTTCTCATATTCTGATGGTAATTTTGTCTTTGGTTCATCTTTCTTTAGCTGATGTTCTAATGCCTGAGATGCCAATGTTTTGACTCTAATCCAGTAATTGTCTTCTCCCCATTGTTGATTATCCAATGTCATTTGCCAGATAGTTCCATTATTTCGCTGTTCATCAATGAGATGGATTGTCTTATCTCTCCAATATTATTCTCTTCTAACCAAGGAATCCCTAAGATTAGTCACTGATCTCCTAGTCTGGTGATTAAGAACCAGTTGCTGTATCATTTTCCTCCAATCAAATATTGAATATGAACTCAATGGGTGATCATTCCATTGGTAATAACTGTTCCATCTGTGTTTCTGACTCTGATTGGTTTTCATAATTTTTCTTTTGGTAACCTGGTGGTTACTTCTTCATCTATGAAATTCCCTTCCGCTCCACAGTTGATTAGAGCAGAAGTCTCAGCAGGTAAATTGGGAATTTCAATAGAAATTGAGAGGCACTTGTCATTATTTGATCTTACTATTACAGAATCAAGTGCTAACTGTGAATGTCCATTTGTTATGGAAGTGCCAACCACTGTATGACGCTTCTGGGTTAAAAATCCTTGTTCTCAAGTTCATTGAGAAGACCTTCTCGTTCATCAGCCTTCATTCCAGCAAGGATTGTTCTGATACTTGTAACTGGATCGTCTTTCTTGTCCTTGGGCGCATCTTCAGGGATAGATCTGATCCCCTTGTTCTGAAACAATGAGGAGGCGCTGGAGGAGGCATTTGACATGGTGTTTCATTTGGGACAATTCCTTGAAACATGCCCCTGGTTTCCACATCTGAAACACTTTCCAGATTTCATGTATTCCTCCTTTTGTTCATCTGTCAAATGCATCACATTGACTGATCAGGTTGATCCACCCCTATTTTTGGTGTTTCAATTAAAATTAGAGCGGTTCCCTTGTCCTGGTTTTTGCCCAAGCGCTGATGTGCAGCATTGTGGACGAAACCCAAAAACGAACCCAACACACAAACCAACCACAAAAATCGAATCTGGATGGAACACACCTTCAGTAGCAACAGGCTGGCTGGAGGGAGCACAGGTGGACAGACATTCGAAGTTGCACAGAGGCTGGACGAAGCAGATTTGAACACACACTGAGACTGATGGCGAGGGCGGAAGGGGTTTCTCAGTCTTCACTAATATGACAAAGTACAAAAGTGACTGTAAGTGGGGGCTGACTGAGAGTAGTCAAACCAGAGTGTTCGTCCAAAGGAGGGGATGAGGGATAAGAGTGTGGAGAAGAGGATGAATGGGGCAGACAAGAGGAGACAGGACAAAGACAAGGTCGAAACAAGGCTGGACGCAGGCAAGGGACCTAAGGCAAGACTTGGAGAGAGGGCAACGCTAGCACCAAACTCTGAGGGGAGGGAAAGAAGGTCAAATTTTCTCTGTTGCATAAAGGCAAAGATACATGTATATAAAGTAAATGATGGTAGCTAAGAATCAATTCAAAGAAGAAAGTCCACTCCACCAACTGATAGGAGTCTCCTGGACGCCATCCTTTTGAAGGTCATAGAGAAGGAATGGAGGGAACAAGTCCATAACAACAGATGAAAACAGGTACGAACTGAGCGCAGAACTCATCTGCCATCACTGATGCTCACAACACCCATACAGGCTTCTACTGCCATGTCTTCTGCGGCAATGGTGACCGCTCCAGTGTTTCCTAGGCTTTCAAATTGTGACAGAGGAGGTTCTCTAGGTCTCCATGGCTCGTCAAGTTTGCAGGAAGGCACGCCACATGCCACATCGAATAGTAGGGCATTAACTGGTCTGCTCTTGCTTCTCTCAAAGCTGCTAGGTGTTTGAAGGTGCCGAATCCACAATGGACAAAGATCAGGGACTGTAGTGGTGTAGGCATGGTGTTGTCAAGCAAAGCAGAGGTAATGGTGAACTGAGGTGGTTTGGCGTTGCAAGTGTACAAAGATGCTGAGATGGCCGGTGTGGTACCTAGCTGATTTGAAACGCTTGGACTCCCTTTGAACGAAGTATGACCAATTTGTGATGCTCCTGCTGTGGGCTAGAGGCTTCGAATGGGTTCAGTTTTGCTTTGTAGGTGTTCGTATATGCCTGGTACCTGTGTGGATGTGTAGCTGGCGCATCAGCGCTCACATCATTTCCCAAGTGCCATGAAGCTGTTCAGCTTTCTCATATGCTTCCTTCATCAATAAAATGTTTGCCTCAAGGATCTTTGTGGCAATGCTTTCAGGAAGTCCTTTGACAAATGCCTGAAGCTGTGCAGTTGTTCCTTTCAAACCTGATGTTCCGATCTCCATGTGGAATTTACTAATATATTCAGGGACTGAAACATCGCCCCCTACTCTGAGATTGGCTAGATTGTTCAGCGCCCTGAGAGCACTATTAACTTCACCCCAATTGGCTAAGAAGCACTTCTTGAATTCAGCCCAGTTTGTCCAAGTGAGGGTTGTTTCTTCTGCATCTTCTAATTCATCCTTGATCAGGACTTTCCAATCATCAAGTTCCTGCCCAAGACAGGCAAGAGTGAATCGGATTTGTTTCTGTGCTTTGCCCTTGTAGTTGTCATCATTCAGGACAAAATAATCTTCAAGACTTCCAATGAAAGCCTTTGCTTTGGTTCATTTTCCTGTAAAAATGCGCATAGGCTGCGGTTTGATATCTCCTTTAGAGGCAGATGCTGTTGCCTTGGTTGCCATCTTTTCTCTTTCTCCTTTTGGTTCTTCTGATTCCCCTGTTTTGTCTTTCTTCTTTCCTGATTCTGGATCTCCAAATAGACTTTGTTTGATCTGTTTCTGTTCTAGGAAATTATTCCAAGGCTGTAGCCCTTTGTCTGTAAGTGCGTATTGGTCCTGTGGTGGTGCTCCAGAGAGACCAAGGAATTTGTTCCACCAAGAGGATTCTGGTTCTTCAGTAGGAGGATAAAATATCAAATAGAAATTCTCCTCTAGGTCTTCATTAACCCAATCAATCCAAACATCATCTGGGAAAATGTCTTTTCTGTCTCCTTCAATATAATCACCTTCAAAGAGGGATGCTGGTACTGGTTTGTTCTTTTTCTTAGTTCTTGAGTGGAAAAACCACCCTGTTCCTGTAGTCAACAGAAAGACTTCTCGCTGATCTAGATAATACTTTCGTCTAAAATGGGCAGAGCCATTTGGGGGTCTGAGGTTCAAGGTTCTGGTATCAATGGTGTCTGAGTAGTGTAGAAACACTGTGTTAGGAACTGATCCTAGCATCTATTTTTTGGTTTTATTCATAGGGTGATCAGGCATCACTCTGCATCACTGGAACAAGGTCTGGGACCTTAGGAAGACTCTAGGAACACTTCGTGTGGGTTAGCACATGGCAGCGCTCACTAGAAGATGGGATGGCAGTTGGTTGAGCCAACCAAGGATATAATTAACAAGGAGGGATCAGACCCTGAGTGATGGTGCCTTGGGATCACATCAGCGCATCACTAGGATCAGCCACAGGGACGGCACAGGGGCTTGGAGCTCAATAAGGCAGGAGGATCACCAGTGGGGATTGCGGGAAGCCTGGGAGGTAGCACAGCCCATTATGGGAGTCTAGAGCAGTCCGCGGGAAGGCCGGACAGCATGGGAAAGGGCCAGGCCTGGTCTATTAAATGATTGACAGGTGGCAGCACCCAAACGCATGAACAATAGGATGTGCAGCAAGGCATGTGGTCTGGGTGCATATGGCTGTGGAGGTGTTACAATTTCTTTCCCTTTCGTTAACGGACTTTTACAATTACATAACCATTGCTATGCATTTCATGGACACTCAATTCCTTTTAGCTATTGACCTTCATATTTCCTTTCTCAGGTAATTAGCTGTATAACTCCTTTTATATTTCCCTTGTTCTTTTAGTATATAAAGCCTCTCATGTATGTCTATATTCTTTAGTTCCAGCTTAATCGAATTCTTCTCTCAACCTCTGAACGAGACTCCTCGCTCTCATCTCTCTGAGCTCATCGTTTGTTTGACCTTTGTCATCGTTTGACTTAGCGTCCAGAACTTGTCCAGTAGGCTGGGAGCAGACCGAGACTCTGCTTGCCACTGTTGACTTAGAACAAACTGCGTTGAGAGCATTGATCTTAACACAAGTTGGAACTCACAGAACTGCTCAGTGTTTCTACACTAGCCAGACACCATTGATACCAGAACCTCGAACCTCAGACCCCCAAACGGCTCTGTCCATTTCAGACGAAAGTATTATCTAGATTGACGAGAGGTTTTTCCATCGACTACAGGAACAGGGTGGTTTTTCCGCTCAGGAACTAAGAAAAAGAACGAACCAGTACCAGAATCCCTCTTTGAAGGTGATTACATTGAAGGACCAGAAGACGCCTTTCCAGACAACATTTGGATTGATTGGGTAAACGAAGAACACGAAGAAGGATTTCTCTCATTATTCAAACCACCCACAGACGAACCAGAACTCTCCTGGTGGAACGAATATCTCAACCTTGCTGATATTGCAGGACAAGAGCGATAGGCACTCAAAGAAGGAGAGCTACTGCCTTGGATAGAATTCCAAGAACAGAAACAGATCAAAACAAATCTATTTGGAGATCCAGAATCAGGGAAGAAGAAAGACGAAACAGGAGATCCTACAGATCCGAAAGAAGAAACAGAAAAAATGGCATCTGACGCAGCAGCACCTGCCTCTAAAGGAGATATCAAACCGCAGCCTATGCGTGTTTTTACAGGAAAACGAACCAAAGCAAAGGCTTTCATTGGAAGTCTTGAAGATTACTTTGTTTTAAATGACGATAACTATAAAGGCAAAGCACAGAAACAGATTCGATTTACTCTTGCCTGTCTTGGGCAGGAACTCGATGACTGGAAAGTCCTGATCAAGGATGAATTAGACAATGAAGAAGAAACTACCCTTACTTGGAGGAATTGGGCAGAATTCAAGAAGCGTTTCTTAGCCGATTGGGGTGAAGTTAATAGCGCTCTCAGAGCGCTGAACAATCTAGCCAATCTCAGAGTAGGGGGTGACGTTTCAGTCCCTGAATATATCAGAAAATTCCGCATGGAGATTGGTACCTCAGGTTTGAAAGGAACAACTGCGCAGCTCCAGGCTTCTGTCAAAGGGCTCCCTGAAAGCATCGCTACAAATGTTACAGTTTCTTTTCCTTTCGTCGACAGACTTACTTTATTATATAATCATCGTTATGCGTTTCATGGACGCTCATCTCCTTTAGCTACTTTACCTTCACATTTCCTTTCTTAGGTATTTAGCTGTACGTTTCCTTTTATATTTCTCTTGTTCTTTTAGGTATATAAACCTTCTTGTAAAGTAGCTAGACTCCAGTTCCAACTTAATCGAATTCTTCTCTCAACCTCTGAACGAAACTCCTCGCTCTCATCTTCGAGCTCGTCATTAATTTGACCTTTGTCGTCGTTTGACTTAGCGTCTAGAACTTGTCCAGTAGGCTGGGAGCAGACCGAGACTCTGCTTGCCACTGTTAACTTAGAACGAACTGCGTTGAGAGCATCGATCTTAACACAAGTTGGAACTCACAGAACCGCTCAGTGTTTCTACACTAGCCAGACACCATTGATACCAGAACCTCGAACCTCAGACCACCGAACGGCTCTGTCCGTTTCAGACGAAAATATTATCTAAATCGACGAGAAGTTTTTCCGTCGACCACAGGAACAGGGTGGTTTTTCCGCTCAGGAACTAAGAAGAAAAACGAACCAGTATCAGCATCCCTCTTTGAAGGTGATTATATTGAAGGAGACGGAAAGGAAGTCCTCCCAGATAACGTTTGGATTGAGTGGATCAACGAAGATCTAGAAGAGGACTTTTACTCTCTATTTTATCCACCCACTGAAGAACCAGAATCCTCCTGGTGGAACGAATTCCTCAGTCTCTCTGGAGCACCACCACAGGACAGATACGCACTCCAAGACAAAGGGAAACAGCCTTGGAGAGATTTTCTAGAACAGAAACAGATCGAACAAAGTCTATTCGGAGATCCAGAATCAGGGAAGAAGAAAGACGAAACAGGAGAACCTACAGATCAAACAGAAAAGATGGCATCCGACGTAGCAACACCTGCCTCTAAAGGAGATATCAAACCGCAGCCTATGCGCGTTTTTACAGGAAAACGAACCGAAGCGAAGGCTTTCATTGGAAGTCTTGAAGATTACTTTGTTTTGAATGATGATAATTATAAAAACAAAGCACAGAAGCAGATTCGATTTACTCTTGCCTGTCTTGGGCAGGAACTCGATGATTGGAAAGTCTTGATCAAGGATGAATTGGACGATGAAGAAGAAACAACCCTTACTTGGACGAATTGGGCAGAATTCAAGAAACGTTTCTTAGCCGATTGGGGTGAAGTGAATAGCGCTCTCAGAGCGCTGAACAATCTAGCCAATCTCAGAGTAGGGGGCGACGTTTCAGTCCCTGAATATATCAGAAAATTCCGCATGGAGATCGGTACTTCAGGATTGAAAGGAACAACTGCGCAGCTCCAGGCCTTTGTTAAAGGACTCCCTGAAAGTATCGCTACAAAGATCCTTGAAGCAAATGTTTTATCCATGAAAGAAGCATATGAGAAGGCAGAACAGCTTCATGGCGCTTGGGAAATGATGCGAGCGCTTGGGCGAAAACCAGGACAAGGGAACCGCTCCAATTTTAATCGAAACACCAATAATAGGGGCGGGTTAACCCGATCAGTAAATGCTATGCCCACTCGACGTTTGACAGATGAGCAAAAGGAGGAATACATGAAATCTGGAAAATGTTTCAGATGTGGAAACCAGGGGCACGTTTCAAGGAATTGTCCCAAACGAAACACCACGTCAAACGCCTCCTTCAGAGCCTCCTCATCGTTTCAGAATAAGGGGATCAGATCTATCCCTGAAGATGCGCCCAAGGAAAAGAAAGATGACCCAGTTGCAAGCATCAGAGCGATCCTTGCTGGGATGAAGGCCGATGAACGAGAAGGTCTTCTCAATGAACTCGAGAACGAGGGTTTTTAACCCGGAAGCGTCATACAGCGGTTGGCACTTCCATAACAAATGGACATTCACAGTTAGCGCTTGATTCTGTAATAGTAAGATCGAATAATGACAAGCGCCTTTCAATTTCTGTGGAGACGTCCGATTTACCCGCTGAAACTTCGGCTCTAATCGATTGTGGAGCAGAAGGGAATTTTATTGACGAAGAAGTAACCACCAAGTTATCAAAAGAAAAATTGCGAAAACCAATCAAAGTCAGAAACGCAGATGGAACGGTTAACGCTAATGGAATAATCACACATCGAGTCCATATTCAATATTCGATTGGAGGAAAACGATACAGCAACTGGTTTCTAATCACTAAATTAGGAGATCAACGATTAATTTTGGGGATCCCTTGGTTAGAAGAAAACAATCCTACTATTGATTGGAGAGATAAAACGATACACCTCATCAATGAACAACGGAATGAAGGAACTATCTGGCAAATGGCATTGGACAATCAACAATGGGGAGAAGACGATTACTGGATCAGAGTTAAGACGTCAGCATCTCAAGCGTTAGAACATCAATTGAAAAAGGATGAACCAAAAACAGAATTACCATCAGAATATGGGAAATGGCGCTCAGTCTTTGAGAAAAAGGCATCAGAACGATTCCCAACTTCCAGAATTTGGGATCACGCTATCGATTTGAAAACCGGTTTTAGTCCTAAAGTTAGCAAAATCTATCCGTTATCAATCAAAGAACAGTCGTTGCTGGACGAATGGATTGAAGAACAGCTAGCTAAAGGCTACATCAAACCGTCGAAATCTCCTCAAGCATCGCCATTCTTCTTTGTCTCAAAGAAGGAAAGTGGTGCGCTTCGGCCATGCCAAGATTATAGATATTTAAACGATTGGACAATCAAGAATGCATACCCATTACCCCTAGTATCTGACCTCCTTACAAAACTCGCTGGTGCACAATATTTCACCAAATTAGACCTCCGATGGGGATATAATAACGTCAGGATCAAGAAAGGGGACGAATGGAAAGCTGCTTTCATTACCAACAGAGGATTATACGAACCAACTGTTATGTTCTTCGGTTTATGCAATTCGCCATCTACATTCCAAACTATGATGAACGAATACTTCAGAGACATGATTAATGAAGGATGGCTCATTATCTACATGGACGACATCCTGATATGTTCTCAGAATTTGAACGAACTAGAAGAACGAACAAAAAGGGTTCTCGATCGATTAGAAGAGAACGATCTGTTCCTGAAATTAGAAAAATGTAAATTTGCTGTTCAAGAAGTTGAATTTCTGGGCATGATCATCTCACCCGGAAAAATACGAATGGATCCTATCAAACTAGCAGGAATAGCTGATTGGCCAGTACCATCAACGGTTAAACAAGTCCGATCATTCCTAGGTTTTGGAAACTTTTACAGACGTTTTATCGGAAACTTTGCAGCAATCGCAAAACCACTCACGGATCTAACCAAGAAAACGGAACCATTTGACTGGAATAATGAGCGCCAACTTGCCTTTGACACCCTAAAGCAACGGTTCGCCTCTATGCCAGTATTGTTAATGCCAAATCCTGCAAAACCATTCATCCTTCAAACCGACGCCTCCAATAAAGCAATTGGAGCGGTACTGAAACAGGCTGATGAATCTGGAGCACTCCATCCGTGTGGATTTATATCCCATGTGTTAACACCAACGGAACAGAATTATCAAATTTATGACAGAGAACTGCTTGCAATCATCAAGGGACTTGCAGTATGGCGCCATCTATTACATGGTTCTCCTCACACGATCATCGTCCATTGTGATCACAAGAACTTGTCCTACTATCGAACTGCTCAATGCTTAACACCTCGACAAGCTCGGTGGTCATCATTACTATCTGAATATGATCTTCGTATTGAACATATACCTGGCACAAAAATGTTCGAAGCAGATGCATTATCTAGACGACCAGATCATATGGGAAATGATGAGGAACAAACTACGGTCACGGTTTTGCCGAATGACCGATTTATTCGACTAATCAATGATGATCTTGCCAGCGAATTAAAGAAATACATGGCAAACGACGATTTTGGACGCATCCTTATTGAAGTTATCACTAAGCAAAGGGCACCACCAATTAAATCCAAACTACAAGACTGGACATACACTCATGGTATCGTTTATTACTTGGGCAAGATCTATGTGCCTGATCGAATCGAGTTGCGCACTCGATTAATTAAGGAGATACATGAAGCATTATCTTCAGGACACCCTGGACGATTGAAAACACTAGCACTTTTGAAACGTGATTATTGGTGGCCTGGAATGTATAGACATGTCAAGGAATGGGTTGAAGGTTGTGCACTTTGCCAACAGATGAAAGTCAATACCCACCCAAATTCACCGGCATTAATCCCTATTCCATCAAAAGCCACTCGGCCATTTCAACAAGTCACACTGGATTTTATCACCGATCTTCCTATATCTGACGGTTATGACTCTATTCTGGTCACGGTGGACCATGGCCTTACGAAGGGGGTAATTTTTACTCCTTGCAATAAGACGATCGACGCCTTAGGAACTGCAGACCTCTATATCTCTGAAATATTCAAACGCTTTGGACTCCCTGACATTTTAATCTCGGATAGAGGACCGCAATTCTCCGCCAAAGTATTTCAAGAAATACGAAAAGCTCTAGGAATCGATCATAGAATGAGCACAGCCTACCATCCTCAGACAGATGGAGAAACTGAACGTGTAAATCAAGAACTCGAAATTTATCTTCAAATGTTCTGCGCAAATGAACCTCATAAATGGAAACCACTACTACCCATCGCTGAATTTGCACACAATAATCGATATCACGACACAATAAAGACATCACCATTTCAACTTATGTACGGATCAGATCCAATCGCTATCCCTACAGCAGCAATCAAGATGACCGCACCAGCAGCAGAAGAACGACTTCTGATGCTCCGAAAAGCTAGAGAAGAAGCCCTAGCCGCTCACGAACTAGCTAGACAAATGGTCACTCATAGATACAGAGACAAGTCAATCAGATTCGAAAAAGGTGACAAAGTCTGGCTCGAAAACAAGAACCTCCACATTCCATATCAATCAAGAAAGTTAGCACCAAAACGGGAAGGACCCTTCCAGGTTGAACAAGTCATGGGACCAGTTACTTACAAATTGAAATTACCAAAACAATGGCGCATTCACCCTGTGTTTCATGCATCGCTCCTCACTCCATATAAGGAAAACTCAATGCACGGCCCGAATTTCACTATGCCACCTCCCGATATGGTTAATGGACAAGAAGAGTTTGAGATCGAGGCTATCCTTGGACATCGAAAACGCGGAGCCGGTTATCAATATTTAGTCAAATGGAAAGGCTATGGAGCAAATGACAATACCTGGGAACCAGAACGACATCTGGGCAATGCTGCGGATATTTTGGTAGAATATAAAAACAGAAGAAATCTTTGAAGCAATCAACACTATGACTTATTATCGCACCAACCTCCAATTAAAACATAATATCCGCTATGTCAAGAGATTTTGCAGAACTGTTGGACGATACACTCCTACTGTCAAAACCAGATACTCTGTCACGCAGATGTTCGTTCCTGCCTTTAAACACCCTTCCAAACGAACACTCTCTATATATCAGAAACTGAAATACGTCCCAATGATGTCAAAACCGCCTAAAGTATCACGATTACCTCCTCACAAACGAACGCATCCACAAGGCCATACAGAGATCCCATATAATGCTTTATCAAAGTACCTTCCCCAGTATCATCGTCTCTCTTTTGATCTAGGGGAGTTACCCACGTTTCAGGAAGCCGAATCACATTACCTTCCAGCATCAGTTCACCCTTGTTTTCAATATGACAACATTTATCACAGAGTTTGGTTACGACGAACCTTCCCTGAATTATCAGAAGCTTTACAATGGATTATCCAGCTTGGCAGAGACATTTCCGCGGAACAATGGCAATATGAACGACGAATGAACATAAGGGGAAGTGAAAATTTTAACCGCACACGAGCGCAAATGGAAATAACACTTGCAACCGAACGATATTACGATCTTCTGAACCAGGCAATACAGGCTAGTATGAACAATCCAGAAATACGTGTCACACAACATACACACCCTGAACAAATCCGTATTCCACACCCTGACGATGCAAGAACCCGATCAGAACAAGAAGAAGCAGCTAGGAACTCTCGTGAGAACTTTCTCAGAACCAGAGAACCTGAGATCGAAGAGATCTTAGCTTTGGACTCCGATGATGAGATTTGGGATATTTAAACCACACTCAATGGTCTAACCCCCTCATCTTATCGATACAGCATGTCCGCTATCGTCGTCATCGCCTACCTCGTCGCTTTCGCCTTCGCGCTCTTGGTCACAGCCTGTGGCCATTGTTATGATCCCTCTCTCGCCGCTGCTTCCCCGTTCGTCGCCACCGCCCATGACCTCCCTATTGAGGTCTTCGTCACCGTCACCACCACCATTGACGATTATCTTTTCCCGAATTGGCCTGCTTCCCCTTCGTCCACCGTCGCCGATCTCCACCAACATCCAGATGAGCTCGCGGACTTCGTTATTGAAGAAGAAGCACCTTTACCTGCTCTACCCACACCACCTCTCGCCAGGATCCCTAACGCCACCCTTCTTCGGGCTCAGGAAGCCCTCGCCACCTTCATCGTTGACTATCAACTCTTCGCCGGACCCCTCGACGCCATGCTTAACACCGCCCTCACCACCAACCCTCACACCATCATGGATGAAGAACGCGATGCGATCCTTGAACAAACGGTCCAGCTCGACTACATTACAAGGACGTTGCAATGGCGGTTCGAAACCGCTAACCATGATGTCAACACCATCGCCGAATGGTTGAAATCGCGAAGGGATCATGGGTGGACAAACGGTGGAAACCATGGTTGGGGAACAGGTTAAGAAGTCGGTGACTTCTTGCATACGAAGGGGGTAATGTTACAGTTTCTTTTCCTTTCGTCGACAGACTTACTTTATTATATAATCATCGTTATGCGTTTCATGGACGCTCATCTCCTTTAGCTACTTTACCTTCACATTTCCTTTCTTAGGTATTTAGCTGTACGTTTCCTTTTATATTTCTCTTGTTCTTTTAGGTATATAAACCTTCTTGTAAAGTAGCTAGACTCCAGTTCCAACTTAATCGAATTCTTCTCTCAACCTCTGAACGAAACTCCTCGCTCTCATCTTCGAGCTCGTCATTAATTTGACCTTTGTCGTCGTTTGACTTAGCGTCTAGAACTTGTCCAGTAGGCTGGGAGCAGACCGAGACTCTGCTTGCCACTGTTAACTTAGAACGAACTGCGTTGAGAGCATCGATCTTAACAACAAAGATCTTAGAGGCGAACGTCCTATCCATGAAAGAAGCATATGAGAAGGCAGAACAGCTTCATGGCGCTTGGGAAATGATGCGAGCGCTTGGGCGAAAACCAGGACAAGGAAATTGCTCCAATTTTAATTGAAACACCAATAATAGGGGCGGATCAACCCGATCAGTAAATGCGATGCCCACCGGATGTTTAACAGATGAACAAAAGGAGGAATACATGAAATCTGGAAAATGTTTCAGATGTGGAAACCAGGGGCATGTTTCAAGGAATTGTCCCAAACGAAACACCACGTCAAATGCCTCCTTCAGAACCTCCTCATCATTTCAGAATAAAGGGATCAGATCTATCCCTGAAGATGCGCCCAAAGAGAAGAAAGATATCCAGTTGCAAGTATCAGAGCGATCCTTGCTGGAATGAAGGCCGATGAACGAGAAGGTCTTCTCAATGAACTCGAGAATGAGGGTTTTTAACCCGGAAGCATCACACAGCAGTTGGCACTTCCATAACAAATGGACATTCACAGTTAGCGCTTGATTCTGTAATAGTAAGATCAAATAATGACAAGCGCCTTTCTATTTCTGTGGAGACGTCCGATTTACCCGCTGAAACTTTGGCTCTAATCGATTGTGGAGCAGAAGGGAATTTTATTGACGAAGAAGTAACCACCAAGTTACCAAAAGAAAAATTGCGAAAACCAATTAAAGTCAGAAACGCAGATGGAATGGTTAACATTAATGGAATGATCACACATCGAGTCCACATTCAATATTCAATTGGAGGAAAACGATACAGCAACTGGTTTCTTGGGAATCCCTTGGTTAGAAGAAAACAATCCTACTATTGATTGGAGAGACAAAACAATACACCTCATTGATGAGCAATGGAATGAAGGAACTATCTGGCAAATGGCATTGGACAATCAACAATGGGGAGAAGATGACTACTGGATCAGAGTCAAGACATCAGCATCTCAAGCATTAGAACATCAGTTAAAAAAAGATGAACCAAAAACAGAATTACCATCAGAATATGGGAAATGGCGCTCAGTCTTTGAGAAAAAGGCATCAGAACGATTCCCAACCTCCAGAACTTGGGATCATGCTATCGATTTGAAAACTGGTTTTAATCCTAAAGTCAGCAAGATCTATCCATTATCAATCAAAGAACAGTCATCGCTGGACAAATGGATTGAAGAACAGCTAGCTAAAGGATACATCAAACCGTCGAAATCTCCTCAAGCATCACTGTTTTTCTTTGTCTCAAAAAAGGAAAGTGGTGCGCTTTGGCCGTGCCAAGATTATAGATATTTAAACAATTGGACAATCAAGAATGCATACCCATTACCCCTAGTATCTGATCTCCTTACAAAACTCGCTGGTGCACAATATTTCACCAAATTAGACCTCCAATGGGGGTATAATAACGTCAGGATCAAGAAGGGGGACGAATGGAAAGCTGCTTTCATTACCAACAGAGGATTATATGAACCAACTGTTATGTTCTTCGGCTTATGCAATTCACCATCTACATTCCAAACTATGATGAACGAATACTTCAGAGACATGATTAATGAAGGATGGCTCATTATCTACATGGATGACATCCTGATATGTTCTCAGAATTTGAACAAACTAGAAGAATGGACAAAAAGGGTCCTAGATCAATTGGAGGAAAATGATCTGTTCCTGAAATTAGAAAAATGTAAATTCGCTGTTCAAGAAGTTGAATTTCTGGGCATGATCATCTCGCCTGGAAAAATACGAATGGATCCTATCAAACTTGCAGGAATAGCTGATTGGCCAGTACCATCAACGGTAAAACAAGTCTGATCATTCCTAGGTTTTGGGAACTTTTATCGACGTTTTATTGGAAATTTTGCAGCAATTGCAAAACCACTCACAGATCTGACCAAGAAAGTGGAACCATTCGACTGGAATAACAAACGTCAACTTGCCTTTGACACCTTAAAGCAACGATTTGCCTCTATGCCAGTTTTGTTGATGCCAAACCCTGCAAAACCATTCATCCTTCAAACTGATGCCTCTAATAAAGCAATTGGAGCAGTACTGAAACAGGCAGATGAATCTGGAGCACTTCATCCATGTGGATTTATATCCCATGCGCTGACATCAACGGAACAGAATTACCAAATCTACGACAGAGAACTGCTTGCAATCATCAAGGGACTTGCAGTTTGGCGCCATCTGTTACATGGTTCTCCTCACACGATCATCGTCCATTGTGATCACAAGAACTTGTCTTACTACCGCACTGCTCAATGCTTAACACCTCGACAAGCTCGGTGGTCATCACTGTTATCTGAATTTGATCTTCATATTGAACATGTACCTGGAACAAAAATGTTTGAAGCGGATGCATTATCCAGACGACCAGATCACATGGGAAATGATGAAGAACAGACTACTGTCACTGTTCTGCCAAATGACCGATTTATTCGACTAATCAATGATGATCTTGCCAACGAATTAAAGAAATATATGGCAAATGATGATTTTGGACGCATCCTTATTGAAGTCATCACTAAACAAAGGGCGCCGCTGATTAAATAAAAACTGCAAGACTGGACATATACTCATGGCATCGTTTATTACCTAGGCAAGATCTATATTCCTGATTGAATTGAATTGTGCACTCGATTAATCAAGGAGATACATGAAGCATTATCTTCCGGACACCCTGGACGATTGAAAACACTAGTGCTTTTGAAGCACGACTACTGGTGGCCAGGAATGTACAGACACGTCAAAGAATGGGTAGAGGGATGTGCATTATGCCAACAAATGAAAGTTAACACTCACCCAAATGCGCCGGCATTAATCCCTATTCCGTCCAAAGCGACATGTCCGTTCCAACAGGAATGTACAGACATGTCAAAGAATGGGTAGAGGGATGTGCATTATGCCAACAAATGAAAGTTAACACTCACCCAAATGCGCCGGCATTAATCCCTATTCCATCCAAAGCGACATGTCCATTCCAACAGGAATGTACAGACATGTCAAAGAATGGGTAGAGGGATGTGCATTATGCCAACAAATGAAAGTTAACACTCACCCAAATGCGCCGGCATTAATCCCTATTCCATCCAAAGCGACATGTCCGTTCCAACAAGTAACCCTTGATTTCATTACTGATCTTCCTATCTTGGATGGATACGACTCAATATTGGTCACGGTGGACCATGGCCTTACGAAGGGGGTAATTTTCACCCCTTGTAACAAGACAATCGACGCTTTAGGAACAGCCGATCTCTATATTTCTGAAATCTTCAAACGCTTTGGACTCCCAGATGTCTTAATCTCTGATAGAGGACCACAGTTCTCTGCCAAAGTATTCCAAGAAATACGAAAAGCATTGGGAATTGATCACAGGATGAGCACTGCTTATCACCCTCAAACAGATGGGGAAACCGAACGTGTCAATCAAGAACTTGAGATCTATCTTCAGATGTTCTGTACCAATGAACCCCACAAATGGAAACCACTCTTGCCTATCGCTGAATTTGCACACAATAATCGTTATCATGATACAATAAAAACATCTCCATTTCAACTTATGTATGGAACAGATCCAATTGCCATCCCTACAGCAGTGCTCAAGATGACTGCTCCAGCAGCAGAAGAACGTCTCCAGATGCTTCGAAGAGTGAGAGAAGAGGCATTAGCAGCACATGAACTCGCCAGGCAAACAGTCGCTCAAAGATTCAAAGACAAGTGAATTAAATTCAAGAAAGGTGACAAGGTCTGGCTCGAAAACAAGAACCTACACATTCCATATCAATCAAGGAAGCTTGCACCAAAACGAGAGGGACCCTTTCAGATCGAACAAGTAATGGGACCAGTTACATACAAGCTGAAACTACCAAAACAATGGCGCATTCACCCTGTATTTCATGCATCGCTTCTCACCCCATATAAGGAAACCTCAATGCATGGCCCGAATTTCACTATGCCACCTCCCGATATGGTTAACGGACAAGAAGAGTTTGAGATTGAAGCTATTCTTGGACATCGGAAACGCGGAGCTGGTCATCAATACTTAGTCAAATGGAAAGGTTATGGAGCAAACGATAACACGTGGGAACCGGAACGACATCTAGGCAATGCTGCGGATATCCTGGTTGAGTATAAAAACAGAAGAAACCTCTGAAACAGTCAACACAATGACTTATTATCGCACCAACCTCCAATTAAAACATAATATCCGTTATGTCAAAAGATTCTGCAGAACTGTTGGACGATACACTCCTACTGTCAAAACCAGATATTCTGTCACGCAGATGTTTGTCCCTGCTTTTAAACACCCTTCCAAACGAACACTCTCTATATATCAGAAACTGAAATACGTTCCAATGATGTCAAAACTGCCTAAAGTACCACGATTACCACCTCACAAACGAACGCACCCACAAGGCTACACAGAGATCCCATATAATGCTTTATCAAAGTATCTTCCCCAGTATCATTGCCTCTCTTTTGATCTAGGAGAATTACCCACATTCCAAGAGGCCGAATCACATTATCTCCCAGTGTCGGTCCACCCCTGTTTTCAATATGATAACATTTATCACAGGGTTTGGTTACGACGAACCTTCCCTGAATTATCAGAAGCTTTACAACGAATTATTCAGTTAGGTCAAGACATCTCCGCGGAACAATGGCAATATGAACGGCAAATGAATATAAGGGGAAGTGAAAATTTTAACTGCACACAAGCGCAAATGGAAATAACACTTGCAACTGAATGATATTACATTCTCCTGAACCGAGCAATACAGAACAGCATGGACAATCCAGAAATACGCGTCACACGGCATGAACGCCCTGATCAAATTCGTATTCAACACCCTGATGATGCAGGAACCCAATCAGAACAAGAAGAAGTGGCAAGGAACTCTTGTGAGAACTTTCTCAGAACCAGAGAACCTGAGATCGAAGAGATCTTAGCTTTGGACTCCGACGATGAGATTTGGGATATTTAAACCACACCCAGAGGTCTTGTCCTCTCCCATCCTATCGATACAGCATGTCCGCCGTCGTCGTCATTGCCTACCTCGTTGCTTTCGCTTTTGCACTCCTGGTCACAGCCTGTGGCCATTGTTCTGACCCCTCCTTTGCCGCCGCCTCCCCATTCCTTGCCACTGCCCATGACCTCCCCATTGAGGTCTTCATTACTAGCACCACCACCATCGACGAATACCTCTTCCCGGATTGGCCCGCCTCCCCTCCCTCTACTGTCGTTGCCCTTCATCAGCATCTGGACGAGCTTGCTGACTTCCTTATTGAGGAAGAAGCACCCCTACCCGCTCCGCCAGCACCACCTCTCACCCAGACCCCTAACACCACTCTCCTTCGGGCTCAGGAAGCCCTCGCCACCTTCATCGTCGACTATCAACTCTTTGCTGGACCTCTCGACACCATGCTCAACACCGCCCTCACCACCGATCCTCACACTGTCACAGACAAAGAACGCGACGCGATTCTCGAGCAAACGGTCCAGCTTGACTACATTACAAGGACTTTGCAATGGCAGTTTGAGACTGCTAACCACGACGTCAACACCATCGCCGAGTGGTTGAAATCGCGGAGGGATCATGGGTGGACCAACGGTGGAAATCATGGTTGGGGAACAGGTTAAGAAGTCAGTGACTTCTTGCATACGAAGGGGGTAATGTTACAATTTCTTTCCCTTTCGTTAACGGACTTTTACAATTACATAACCATTGCTATGCATTTCATGGATGCTCAATTCCTTTTAGCTATTGACCTTCATATTTCCTTTCTCAGGTAATTAGCTGTATAACTCCTTTTATATTTCCCTTGTTCTTTTAGTATATAAAGCCTCTCATGTACGTCTATATTCTTTAGTTCCAACTTAATTGAATTCTTCTCTCAACCTCTGAACGAGACTCCTCGCTCTCATCTCTCTGAGCTTGTCGTTTGTTTGACCTTTGTCATCATTTGACTTAGCATCCAGAACATGTCCAGTAGGCTGGGAGCAGACCGAGACTCTGCTTGCCACTGTTGACTTAGAACAAACTGCGTTGAGAGCATCAATCTTAACAGGAGGTGCCGATGGGACTTATGTTGGCTAGGGGTCTCTAGGAGGAGTATATAAGGGCTTGGGTATTTAGCTAGAGTCTCTTTAGACTCTAGATGGTTTTCCTTATGCTCTGTCTATGGGCCTAGGTTACTATTTGTAGTAGTCTTAATACATTCCCTTCCCCTCTCTTCTCTATCCTCTCCTCTGTGAGGCTTGTGGTTTAGGTTGTGAGCGTGAGCTTGTAACAAGTTCTCAATGCGAGATTGGATGACGGTACAGGTGGTACCAGAACTGCCTTCTGCCTTCTCCTCCCAGTCCTTTGCCTCCAAGTTTCCCACCCCATCATTGGATGTTTGCAGAGGTGGGACAATAGGTGAGTTGAGAATTAAAGGGTGAAATAGTTTTGCCTGCCTGGGCAGTGGACAGGCCTGCTTTCACTTTATCAGTGTATGACACTGATATTGGTGGATTGGGAATCTTTCTCCCAGCCCCAATTTTGTCGGAGTACACCCCTCATACTTTTGAAAGGCGGTCAGCCTCCCATTGACAAACATCCTTGAGAATGTCAAGAATTTCCTGACCTTCTTGGTCTAATAGTGTTACAGTTTCTTTTCCTCTTCTATGATGGACACTTTCTAAATACATCATCATTACTATATGAATTAGTGGACGTTTATCTCCTTTTGCTAATACCTTCATATTTCCTTTCATAGGTAGTTAGCTGCGCTTACTGCGCATTCCTTTTATAGTTTCCTTTGTTCTCAAAATGTATATAAACTCTAGAGTATCATGTACATTCTCTAGTTCCAACTTAATCAAATCTTACTCCCAATTCTGACTTGAACTCCTCGCTCTCTTCCTCTTGAGCTCATCGTCAATTTAAAGACCTTCGTCATCATTTGACTTAGCATCCAGAACCTGTCCAGTAGGTTGGGAGCATACCGAGACTCTGCTTGCCACTGTTGACTTAGAATGAACCGCGTTGGGAGCATCGATCTTAACACAAGTTGGACCTCTCAGACAGCTCAGTGTTTCTACACTAGGCAGACACCATTGATACCAGAACCTCGACCCTCAGACCCCCAAATGGCTCAGTCCATTTCAAACCAAAGTATTATCTAGATCAAAAGGAAGTCTTTCCATCGACTACAGGAACAGGGTGGTTTTTCTGCTCAGGAACCAAGAAAAAGAACAAACCAGTACCAGAATCCCTATTTGAAGGTGACTACACTGAAGGACTAGAGGACACCTTCCCAGATGACGTTTGGATTGATTGGATAAACAAAGAACACAAAGAAGGATTTCATTCTCTATTCAAACCGCCTACAGACGAACCAGAACTCTCTTGGTGGAATGAATATCTCAGTCTTGCAGGAGAAGCAGAACAAGATCGATACGCACTTAGGGATGGAGAACTACAGCCTTGGATAGATTTCCAAGAACAGAAACAGATCAAAGCAAATCTATTTGGAGATATAGAATCAGGAAAAAAGAAAGACAAAACAGGAGAACCTACAGACCTGAAAGAAGAAACATAAAAGATGGCATCTGACACAGCAGCACCTACCTCTAAAGGAGATATTAAGCTGCAGCCCATGCGCATTTTTACAGGGAAATGAACTGAAGCAAAGGCTTTCATTGGAAACCTGGAAGACTACTTTGTTTTGAATGATGACAACTATAAGAATAAAGGCCAGAAACAGATTTTATTTGCTCTTGCTTGCGTAGGACAGGAACTCAACAATTGGAAAGTTCTAATCAAGGAGGAACTAGACAATGATGACAAAACGACCCTTACTTGGACGAGTTGGGCCAAATTCAAGAAGCACTTTCTAGCAGATTGGGGCAAAGTTAACAGCGCACTCAGGGCCCTGAACAATTTAGCCAATCTTAGAGTAGGGGGCGACGTTTCAGTCCCTGAATATATCAGAAAATTCTGCATGGAGATTGGAACTTCAAGATTGAAAGGGACAACGGCACAGCTTCAGGCATTTGTCAAAGGACTCCCTGAAAGTATTGCCACCAAAATCCTTGAGGCAAACGTGCTATCAATGAAGGAAGCATATGAGAAAGCAGAAGAGCTTCATGGTGCTTGGGAAATGATGCAAGCGCTTGGACAAAAACCAGGACAAGGGAACCGCTCAAGTTTCAATCAAAACACCAATAATAGAAGCGGATCAATTTGATCAGTTAATGCTATGCCCACCGGATGTTTGACAAATGAGCAAAAGGAGGAATACATGAAAGCAGGAAAGTGTTTCAGATGTGGAAACCAGGGACATGTTTCAAAAAATTGTCCGAAACAAAACACCACTCCAAACGCCTACTTCAGGGCCTCCTCATCGTTTCAGAATAAGGGGATCAGATCTATCCCTGAAGATTCGCCCAAGGAGAAGAAAGACGACCCAGTTGCAAGCATCAGAGCGATCCTTGCTGGAATGAAGGCCGATGAACGAGAAGGTCTTCTCAATGAACTCGAAAATGAGGGTTTTTAACCCAGAAGCGTCACACAGCAGTTGGCACTTCCATAACAAAAGGATTATATGAACCAACTGTTATGTTCTTTGGATTATGCAATTCGCCATCTACGTTCCAAACCATGATGAACAAATATTTCAGAGATATGATTAATGAAGGATGGCTCATCATTTACATGGACGACATTTTGATCTGTTCTCAAAGCAAGACAGAATTGGAAAAACAAACAAAACAAGTTCTAGACTGATTAGAGGAGAACGACTTGTTCCTGAAGCTGGAAAAATGTAAATTCGCTGTGCAAGAAGTCGAGTTTTTAGGAATGATCATATCGCCTGGAAAAATACAGATGGATCCTATTAAACTAGCAGGGATAGCCGATTGGCCAGTACCAACAGCAGTCAAACAAGTTTGATCATTCCTAGGGTTTGGGAACTTCTACCGACGATTCATTGGAAATTTTGTGGCTATAGCAAAACCGCTCACTGATTTAACAAAGAAGACAGAGATATTTGACTGGAACACTGAGCATCAAGCCGCTTTTGATACCCTGAAACAACGATTTGCCTCTATGCCAGTTCTCTTAATGCCAAACCCAGCAAAACTGTTTATCCTCCAAACCAACGCCTCTAACAAGGCAATAGGAGCAGTATTAAAACAAGCGGACGACTCAGGTGCACTGCACCCCTGTGGTTTTATTTCCCATGCCCTAACACCAATGGAACAGAACTATCAGATCTATGATAGGGAATTACTTGCCATCATTAAAGGGTTGGCAGTTTGGCGTCACCTTCTGCATGGATCACCTCATACTATCATTGTGCACTGCGATCACAAGAACCTGTCCTATTACAGAATGGCTCAACAATTAACACCTAGACAAGCCAGATGGTCATCTTTATTATCTAAATTTGATCTCCGAATTGAACATGTACCAGGAACGAAGATGTTTGAAGCAGATGCTCTATCTAGACGACCAGATCATATGGGAAATGACGAAGAACAGACCACAGTCACTATGTTACCAAATGATTGCTTCATTAGCCTTATCAATAACGATCTAGCCAATGAATTGAAGAAGTATATGGCGAATGATGATTTTGGACGAATTCTGATTGATGTTATTAAAAGACAAAGAGCGCCACCAATCAAATCAAAGCTACAAGACTGGACATATACCCATGGCATCGTCTACTATCTTGGAAAGATCTATATCCCTGATCGGATTGATTTGAGGACTAGATTAATCAAAGATACGCATGAAGCGTTATCTTCTGGACACCCAGGACGATTAAAAACATTGGCGCTTCTAAAATGCGACTACTGGTGGCCAGGAATGTACAGACATGTCAAAGAATGGGTAGAGGGATGTGCATTATGCCAACAAATGAAAGTTAACACTCACCCAAATGCGCCGGCATTAATCCCTATTCCAACCAGAGCGACACGTCCGTTTCAACAAGTAACCCTTGATTTCATTACTGATCTTCCCATCTCGGATGGATATGACTCAATATTGGTCACGGTGGACCATGGCCTTACAAAGGGGGTAATTTTCACCCCTTGCAACAAGACAATTGACGCTTTAGGAACAGCCGATCTCTATATCTCTGAAATCTTCAAACGCTTTGGACTCCCAGATGTCTTAATTTCTGATAGAGGACCACAGTTCTCTGCCAAAGTATTCCAAGAAATACGAAAAGCACTGGGAATCGATCACAGGATGAGCACCGCTTATCACCCTCAAACAGATGGGGAAACCGAACGTGTCAATCAAGAACTTGAGATCTATCTTCAGATGTTTTGTACCAATGAACCCCACAAATGGAAACCACTCTTGCCTATCGCTGAATTTGCACACAATAATCGTTATCATGATACAATAAAAACATCTCCATTCCAACTTATGTATGGAACAGATCCGATCGCCATCCCTACAGCAGTGCTCAAGATGACTGCCCCAGCAGCAGAAGAACGCCTCCAGATGCTTCGAAGAGCGAGAGAAGAGGCATTAGCAGCACATGAACTCGCCAGGCAAACAGTCGCTCAAAGATTCAAAGACAAGTCAATTAAATTCAAGAAAGGCGACAAGGTCTGGCTCGAAAACAAGAACCTACACATCCCATATCAATCAAGGAAGCTTGCACCAAAACGAGAAGGACCCTTTCAGATCAAACAAGTAATGGGACCAGTTACATACAAGCTGAAATTACTGAAACAATGGCGCATTCACCCTGTATTTCATGCATCGCTTCTCACTCCATATAAGGAAACGTCAATGCATGGACCAAACTTTACCACACCACCTCCCGATATAGTAAATGGGCAGGAGGAGTTTGAGATCGAAGCTATCCTTGGACATCGGAAACGCAGAACAGGCTATCAATATTTGGTTAAATGGAAAGGCTATGGAACAAATGATAATACCTGGGAACCAGAATGACATCTGGGCAATGCTGCGGATATTCTGGTAGAGTATAAAAACAGAAGAAACCTCTGAAACAGTCAACGCAATGACTTATTATCGCACCAACCTCCAGTTAAAACATAATATCCATTATGTCAAAAGATTCTGCAGAACTGTTGGACGATACACTCCCACTGTCAAAACCAGATACTCTGTCATGCAGATGTTTGTTCCTGCCTTTAAACACCCCTCCAAACGAACACTTTCTATATATCAGAAACTGAAATACATTCCAATGATGTCAAAACCACCTAAAGTATCACGATTACCTCCTCACAAACGAACGCATCCATAAGGCCATACAGAAATCCCATATAATGCTTTATCAAAGTATCTTCCCCAGTATCATTGCCTCTCTTTTGATCTAGGAGAACTACCCACATTCCAAGAGGCCGAATCACATTATCTCCCAGCATCAGTTCATCCTTGTTTTCAATATGATAACGTTTATCACAGGGTCTGGTTACAACGAACCTTCCCTGAACTATCAGAAGCTTTACAAAGGATTATTCAGCTTGGCAGAAACACCTCCACGGAACAATGGCAATATGAACAGCGAATGAATATAAGGGGAAGTGAAAATTTTAACCGCACACAAGCGCAAATGGAGATGGCACTTGCAACTGAGCAATATTACGTTCTTCTGAACCAAGCAATACAGAACAGCATAAACAACCCAGAAATACATGTCACATGACATGAATGCTCTGACCAAATTCGTATTCCACACCCTGACGATGCAAGAACCCGATCAGAGCAAGAAGAAGCGGCTAGGAACTCCCGTTGATGCGCAGCGTCGTAGATGAAACCCAGAATTCAGCAAGGCAAAATGGTTTCCATTTGTGGGGTTCATTGGTACAAAACATCCGAAGATAGATCTCAAGCTCTTGATTAACACGTTCGGTTTCCCCATCTGTTTGAGGATGATAGGCAGTGCTCATTCTGTGGTCAATTCCTAATGCCTTTTGTATTTCTTGGAATACTTTGGCAGAGAACTGTGGTCCTCTATTAACTTTCATCTGTTGGCATAATGCACATCCCTCTACCCATTCCTTGACATGTCTGTACATTCCTGGCCACCAGTAATCGCGTTTTAGAAGCGCCAATGTTTTTAATCGTCCTGGGTGCCCAGAAGATAACGCTTTGTGTGTATCTTTGATTAATCTAGTCCTCAATTCAATCCGATCAGGGATATAGATCTTTCCGAGATAGTAGACGATGCCATGGGTATATGTCCAGTCTTGTAGCTTTGATTTGATTGGTGGCGCTCTTTGCCTTTTAATAACATCAATCAGAATTCGTCCAAAATCATCATTCGCCATATACTTCTTCAATTCATCAGCTAAATCGTTATTGATGAGGCGAATGAAGCGATCATTTGGTAACATAGTGACTGTGGTTTGTTCTTCGTCATTTCCCATATGATCTGGTCGTCTAGATAGAGCATCTGCTTCAAACATCTTTGTTCCTGGTACATGTCAATCCGGAGGTCAAATTCAGATAATAAGGAGGACCATCTGGCTTGTCTAGGTGTTAATCGTTGAGCCGTTCTGTAATAGGACAGGTTCTTGTGATCACAATGCACAATGATAGTATGAGGTGATCCATGCAGAAGGTGACGCCAAACTGCCAACCCTTTAATGATGGCAAGTAATTCTCTATCATAAATCTGGTAGTTCTGTTCCGTTGGTGTTAAGGCATGGGAAATAAATCCACAAGGATGTAGTGCGCCAGAGTCGTCCGCTTGTTTTAATACCGCTCCTATTGCCTTGTTAGAGGCATTGGTTTGGAGGATAAACAGTTTTGCTGGGTTTGGCATTAAGAGAACTGGCATAGACGCAAATCGTTGTTTCAGGGTATTAAAAGCAGCTTGACGCTCAGTGTTCCAGTCAAATATCTCCGTCTTCTTTGTTAAATCAGTGAGCGGTTTTGCTATAGCCACAAAATTTCCAATAAATTGTCGGTAGAAGTTCCCAAAGCCTAGGAATGATCAAACTTGTTTGACTGTTGTTGGTACTGGCCAGTCAGCTATCCCTGCTAGTTTAATAGGATCCATCTGTATTTTTCCAGGTGATATGATCATTCCTAGAAACTCCACTTCTTGTACAGTGAATTTACATATTTCCAGTTTCAGAAACAAGTCATTCTCCTCTAATCAGTCTAGAACTCGTTTTGTTCGTTCTTCCAATTCTGTCTTGTTTTGAGAACAGATCAAAATGTCATCCATGTAAATGATGAGCCATCCTTCATTAATCATATCTCTGAAATATTTGTTCATCATGGTTTGGAACGTAGATGGCGAATTGCATAGTCCAAAGAACATAACAGTTGGTTCGTATAATCCTCGATTTGTGATGAAGGCTGCTTTCCATTCGTCGCCTTTCTTGATTTGGACATTATTGTATCCCCAGCGAAGATCTAATTTGGTGAAGTATTGGGCTCCAGCAAGTTTAGTAAGGAGATCGGATACTAGGGGCAGTGGGTATGCGTTCTTGATTGTCCAATCATTCAGGTACCTGTAGTCTTGGCATGGCCTTAATGCTCCGCTTTCCTTTTTGGAAACAAAGAAGAATGGTGAGGCCTGAGGTGATCTCGACAGTCTGATGTATCCTTTAGCAAGTTGTTCTTCAATCCATTCGTCCAAGGATGACTGCTCCTTAATTGATAACGAATAGATTTTGCTAACTTTGGGGGTGAAACTGTTTTTCAGTTTGATCGCATGATCCCAAGTTCTAGAGGTAGGAAATCGTTCTGAAGCCTTTTTCTCAAAGACTGATCACCATTTCTCATACTCCGTAGGTAGTTCTGTCTTTGGTTTGTCCTTTTTCAGTTGATGTTCTAATGCCTGCAATGTTGATGTTTTGACCCTAATCCAATAGTTGTCTTCTCCCCATTGATTGTCCAGTGCAAGTTGCCAGATCGCTCCATCTCGTTGTTGATCATCAATGAGGTGGATTGTTTTGTCTCTCCAATCAATAGTCGGGTTATTTTCTTCTAACCAAGGAATTCCCAAGATTAATTGTTGGTCCCCTAACTTGGTGATTAAGAACCAGTTACTGTGACGCTTTCCTCCAATTGAATATTGAATTAATACTCGATGGGTGATCATTCCATTTGTGTTGATTGTTCCATCTGCGTTCCTGACTCGAATCAGTTTTCTTAGCTTTTCTTTTGGTAGTTTTGTTGTTATTTCTTTGTCAATAAAGTTTCCTTCTGCTCCACAATCAATGAGGGCAGAGGTTTCAGCGGGTAAATCAATTGTTTCAACAGTGATTGAAAGGCGCTTGTCATTATTCGATCGTACTATTACAGAATCAAGTGCTAACTGTGAAAGTTCATTTGCTGTGGAAGTGCCAACCGCTGTGTGACGCTTCGTAATCAAAAACCCTCATTCTCAAGTTTGTTAAGAAGACCTTCTCGTTCATCGGCCTTCATTCCAGCAAGGATCGCTCTGATACTCGCAACTGGGTCGTCTTGTTTGTCTTTAGGCGCATCCTCAGGGATGGATCTGATCCCCTTATTCTGAAACAATGAGGAGGACCTGAAGGAGGCGTTTGGAGTAGTATTCCATTTCAGACAATTTTTCGAAACATGTCCCTGGTTTCCACATCTGAAACACTTCCCAGTTTTCATATACTCCTCTTTTTGTTCATCTGTCAGACGTCCAGTGGGCATAGCATTAACTGATCAAGTTGATCCGCTCCTAGTGTTGGTGTTTCAGTTAAAATTAGAACGGTTCCCTTGTCCTGGTTTGCGTCCAAGCGCTCGCATCATTTCCCAAGCGCCATGAAGCTGTTCTGCTTTTTCATATGCTTCCTTCATTGATAGAACGTTCTCCTTGAGGATTTTGGTGGCGATACTTTTGGGGAGTCCTTTAACAAATGCCTGAAGTTGTGGTTGTCCCTTTCAATCCTGAAGTTCCAATCTCCATGCGGAATTTTCTGATATATTCAGGGACTGAAACATCACCCCCTACTCTAAGATTGGCCAAATTGTTTAGGGCCCTGAGTGCACTGTTAACTTTGCCCCAATCCGCTAAAAAGCACTTCTTGAATTCTGCCCAACTCGTCCAAGTAAGGGTCGTTTCTTCATCATCATCTAGTTCCTCTTTGATTAGAACCTTCCAATCGTCGAGTTCCTGTCCTAGGCATGCAAGAGCAAATTGAATCTGCTTCTGGCCTTTGTTTTTATAGTTGTCATTGTTCAAAACAAAGTAATCTTCTAAGTTTCCAATAAAAGCCTTTGCTTTGGTTCGTTTCCCTGTAAAAATGCGCATGGGCTGCGGCTTAATATCTCCTTTAGAGGCAGGTGCTGCTGCGTCAGATGCCATCTTTTCTGTTTCTTCTTTTGGGTCTGTAGGTTCTCCTGTTTTGTCTTTCTTCTTTCCTGATTCTGGATCTCCGAATAGATTTGCTTCAATCTGTTTCTGTTCTTGGAATTCTATCCAAGGCTGTAGTTCTCCTTCCTTAAGTGCGTATCGTTCTCATCCTGTGATATCAGCAAAGTCGAGATATTTGTTCCACCAGGAGAGTTCTGGTTTGTCTGTAGGCGGTTTGAATAAAGAATGAAATCCTTCTTCGTGTTCTTCATTTATCCAATTAATCCAAACGTCGTCTGGGAAGGTGTCCTCTTGTCCTTCAATGTAATCACCTTCGAAGAGGGATTCTGGTACTGGTTCGTTCTTCTTCTTGGTTCCTGAGCAGAAAAACCACCCTGTTCCTGTAGTCAATGGAAAGACTTCCCTTTGATCTAGATAATACTTTTGTCTGAAACAGACAGAGCCGTTTGGGGGTCTGAGGGTCGAGGTTCTGGTATCAATGGTGTCTGGCTAGTGTAGAAACACTGAGTGGTCTGAGAGTTCCAACTTGTGTTAAGATCGATGCTCCCAACGCAGTTCATTCTAAGTCAACAGTGGCAAGCAGAGTCTCGGTCTGCTCCCAGCCTACTGGACAAGTTCTGGACGCTAAGTCAAACAATGACGAAGGTCTTTAAGTCGGCGACGAGCTCAAGAGAAAGAGAGCGAGGAGTTCGAGTTGAGATTGGGAGTATGATTCGATTAAGTTGGAACTTGGGACTGTACAAGGTATTCTAGGGTTTATATATGTTTAGAGAACAAGGAGAACTATAAAGGGAATGTGCAGTAAGCACAGCTAACTACCTATGAAAGGAAATATGAAAGCGTTAGCAAAAGGAGATAAACGTCCACCAAATCGTATAGTAATGATGATGTAATAATAGAGCGTCCGTCATAGAAGAGGAAAAAGAAACTGTAACAGAAATGTCAATGCATGGACCAAACTTTACCACACCACCTCCCGATATAGTTAATGGACAAGAGGAGTTTGAGATCAAAGCTATCCTTGGACATCAAAAATGTGGAGCTGGATATCAATATCTGGTTAAACGGAAAGGCTATGGATCAAATGACAATACATGGGAACCTGAGCGCAATCTGGGAAATGCTGCGGACGTTCTGACAGAATATAAGAGCAGAAGACGTCTATAGAATTTCATCTATGGCTTATAACTGATCAAAGAAATTCTGGAAAATTCTTTATGTGCTCAAAAGATGATTCCTTCCTCCTCAGACTCGTCTATTACAACATCGTTACAACAAGAAGCACCTGATATGACTCCCACATGCACAACGCTATCCAATCACCAGTAGACATGTACTTTTCATCTCCCCAAGGCGACCAATATCATCAACAAAAACAATTCAACTGAACCCTGCTGCACCAAGAACAAAAGAACAGGAACGAGAATTCCAAAACCACCAACAATGGATCCTCCATAAAATAAATATATGGGTTCTAGACCGACGGCGAGACCTCAGGGAACATGGGTGCGATCGCTTCATGCAATTTTATCACCTTTTCCCACAGAAAATCATATTTCCTATGGAAATTTGAGACAGTGAGATTACTTTTGGCTTCTGCAGCACTCAAAGATTGGGATATCGAGGCGCTGGATGTTAAAACAGCATTCTTATATGGAAATCTTGATGAAGAGATTTACATGGAACAGCCAGAAGGTTTTGTCACTAAATGACAAGAAGGGAAAGTCTATTGCCTTAAAAAGGCCTTGTATGGTCTCAAACAAGCATCTTATGCTTGGAATAAACAAGCTGATAAAGGCTTGAAATCCTTAGGATTCCATCAATGTCTTTCAGACACAGGAGTTTATATCTTAAGAAAAAAATTCATCAATTTTAGTAGTTATCTTATATGTAGATGACATTTTATGGATGGGCAATAACTCTGAACTGCTACAAACTCTCAAAAGCAAGTTCATAAAAATATGGGAATGCAGAGATTTAGGAAAAGTCTCTGAATATCTTGGAATGAAAATTGTCTGAGATAGACAAAATCAATTATTAACTATCGATCAAATTGACTATGCTATGAAAGTTGTTAAACATTTTGGTCAAGAAAATGCCAAACCTGCTAGAACACCTTTACCAGCAGGCTATGTTCCTAAACCAAATAATGGAACAGCAACTTCTCAGCAGAGAAGCCATTATCAATCCATAATTGGATCTTTATTATATCTGACACTTGGAACTCATCCAGATATTGCTTATGCAGTAATCATGATGTCACAATTCATGGTTAATCCTTCTGAAGAACACATTCAGAAAGCATTATATATTGTCAAATATGTTGCCACTAATCCTAATGGCAAAATAATATATAATGGTAAACAAAAAGAAGGATTTGTTCCATATTGTGATGCAGACTGTGCAGGTGACCAGATTAATCGAAAATCAGTCACTGGTTACATTGTACAGTTAGCTGGAGGACCAGTTAGCTGGGTTTCAAGAAAACAGAAAACTGTTGCTTTGTCTTCAACAGAAGCAGAGTATATGAGTTTGTCAGATACATCTAGACAGTTAAGGAGGGCCTTATGCCCTCGTTTCAATAACATTGTATCACCTCTGTTATCTGTTAGTTGAGCCCTTTGCTCCTAAACAGCCTTTAACAACCACAAACAGTATTAAGTAAGTCTCCCACTTACTAAGCCTTGGTCTGCGCTGCTGTCATAAATTTCAACAAACCCAAAAGAGGAGTGAAGACTATTCCTGTCATAGCCCAAGAGTAGCACATTAGCAGGAACAAACATCAGTAAACAGGTACAAATAACAGTACTACAGGCATATACACTATGTACGACCTTCCTTGTTTACCTTTGTTATGACAAGAGGTTGCTGACAAATGTCTATGCCAGTGACAAGGCCATTTGTCCCAGCAGGGCCCATAACCTGTTGAAAACTATTGACAGTGGTGCAGACTGAGGCTTAGTAAGTGGGAGACTTACTTAATACTGTTTGTATGTGTTTGGAGGTGTTTAGGAGCTAAGGGCTCAACTAACAGATAACAGAGGCAATACTATATTATTGAAATGAGGGCATAAGGGCCGGCCCTCCTTATATACGTGTGGGCCAGAGTACATTAGTACTACCCAGGGTAATGCCAGCAGAGTGCTACAGAGGGTAGCACCAGGTGGCAACTGGATGTAGTGCCAGGTGGCACTGTGGGTAGTGCCAGGTGGCGCCTCTACTCTGAGTATGTACTCTATAATTTCTGTCAAACTCTATAATTTCTGTCAATGATTATAATAAGGGATTATTTAGCGTCTCATTAATAATGATATTATAATACATGAAGCTGTGGGTTCAATCCCCTTAGCTCCAGATCATTATTAATTCAACATCAACTTAGCTGAAAAAGGCAGTAAGGCAAGCAAGAGATATTGATGGATATCGAGATATTCAGATAAGATGTTGGACAAATTACAAAAGGAAATATCACAACATTTTAACAGCCTTGAATGTCATTCACCTTATACCATTCCTCTCCATGTGCCATATGGCTAACATCGACCTCCACACCTCTTGGAAAGATCATCCTGTTTCCGGGAAAAAAAAAAGTATATCGAAGATCTGTTGGAACCCAGAACAAAAGTTCGCCATCACGACCAGTAAACCACCCTTGCTCATTCATCCTGGTGTGCTGAAATATTCCTGCAGGATCATGGAGAGCATGTTCACTGCAAGACGAGAACGTTAGGGAAGAGATCTGCAAATTGAGTTTATTAACCAGCAACTTATAGTATCGTGAAAAAGAACATACCTTTGCACCAGCATCAAATAATTCGATCACCTTATCAATCAACCCCGACCCCAACGCGATGTGCCTGTCGTCTGGTGAGAATGCAACAGACAAAACGTAATCTGGATGTCCCTCCAGAGGTGCTCGCAGTGGCTGTTTTGTCTTGGCATCCCATAATCGGATTGCCTTGTCCACCGACCCCGACACAATGCACTTGCCGTCTGGTGAAAATGCAACAGACGTGACCGAATACTGATGTCCCTGTAGAGGTGCTCGCAGTGGCTCTCCCGTCTCGGCGTCCCACAATCGGATTGTCTTGTCATCCGACCCCGACACGATGCGCTTGCCGTCTGACGAGAATGCAACAGACAAAACCCAATCCTGATGTCCCTGTAGAGGTGCTCGCAGTGGCTCTCCCGTCTCGGTGTCCCACAATCGGATTGTCTTATCGGAAGACCCCGACACGATGCGCTTGCCGTCTGGCAAGAATGCAACAGAAATGACCGAATACTGATGTCCCTCTAGAGGTGCTCGCAGTGGCTCTCCCGTCCCGGTGTCCCACAATCGGATTGTATCGTCGGAAGACCCCGACACGATGCACTTGCCGTCTGGGGAGAATGCAACAGACCAGACCCAACCCTGATGTCCCTGTAGAGGTGCTCGCAGTGGCTCTCCCGTCTCGGCGTCCCACAATCGGATTGTCTTGTCGTTCGACCCCGACACGATGCACTTGCCATCTGGCGAGAATGCAACAGACCTGACCCAACCCTGATGTCCCTCTAGAGGTGCTCGCAGTGGTTCTCCTGTCTCGGCGTCCCACAATCGAATTGTCTTGTCGTTCGACCCCGACACGATGCGCTTGCCGTCTGGCGAGAATGCAACAGAAATGACCGAATACTGATGTCCCTCCAGAGGTGCTCGCAGTGGCTCTCCCGTCTCGGCGTCCCACAATCGGATTGTCTTGTCGTCCGACCCCGACACGATGCACTTGCCATCTGGCGAGAATGCAACAGACCTGACCGAATCCTGATGTCCCTCTAGAGGTGCTCGCAGTGGCTCTCCTGTCTCGGCGTCCCACAATCGGATTGTCTTGTCGGAAGACCCCGACACGATGCGCTTGCCGTCTGGCGAGAATGCAACAGAAATGACCGAATACTGATGTCCCTCCAGAGGTGCTCGCAGTGGCTCTCCCGTCTCGGCGTCCCACAATCGGATTGTGTTGTCGTTCGACCCCGACACGATGCGCTTGCCGTCTGGCGAGAATGCAACAGACAAGACCCAATACTGATGTCCCTGTAGAGGTGCTCGAAGTGGCTCTCCCGTCTCGGCGTCCCACAATCGGATTGTCTTATCGGAAGACCCCGACACGATGCGCTTGCTGTCTGGCGAGAATGCAACAGACGTGACCGAATACTGATGTCCCTCTAGAGGTGCTCGCAGTGGCTCTCCTGTCTCGGCGTCCCACAATCGAATTGTCTCGTCGTCCGACCCCGACACGATGCGCTTGCCGTCTGGCGAGAATGCAACAGACGTGACCGAATCCTGATGTCCCTGTAGAGGTGCTCGCAGTGGCTCTCCCGTCTCGGCGTCCCACAATCGGATTGTGTTGTCGTCCGACCCCGACACGATGCGCTTGCCATCTGGCGAGAATGCAACAGACCTGACCCAATCCTGATGTCCCTGTAGAGGTGCTCGCAGTGGCTCTCCCGTCTCGGCGTCCCACAATCGGATTGTCTTGTCTCTCGACCCCGACATGATGCACTTGCCATCTGGCGAGAATGCAACAGACCTGACCCAACCCTGATGTCCCTCTAGAGGTGCTCGCAGTGGCTCTCCCGTCTCGGCGTCCCACAATCGAATTGTCTCGTCGTCCGACCCCGACACGATGCGCTTGCCGTCTGGCGAGAATGCGACAGAATTCACACCCGAACAATGGCCAAGTAGCTTTCCCTGTACCGCTGACCACATTGCATTGTGGTCAGATATTATTTTTGCAGAACGACAAAACTTGTCTGCAAACCTTGTAAAAATACCTGACCGTTTGGGCGAAAATGGCAATGCGGACAGGTACAGGTGAGGGGTACTGAATGAAATAATGCCACCAAATAATCGAACAAATCTTTGTGCATCTGCTGCGTCATCCACAATTCCTTTATACTTTTCGTGGGGCTACTATGCCTTAGGAAATATGCAAACCACAAAACCGCTTGACATACCGTGATCCACTGAATGAGAGATGACAATGACCCAGCACATGTATTGATGCACTTGAGGAGGCTGAGCACTTCAAACCAGAACAACAATTGCTTGTCACTAAACAAATTGCGAATGGTCTCCGCAGTGGACGGATTGAATGACGTGTTACAAACATGGCCGGTCCAAAATCGACACGAATACGCCAGTTCAGGGGAGATACATTGTTTAATACGATCACTGATACCCGGGACGTCGGAATTAGAAAGGTAGGAACTTGGCAGTTTGCAAATGTTGAATCGCAACCCGTTCTTCATCACCGCAAGGCAGGAGAAGGCGAGATTTTCCCTTTCAAGTGATACGTCAATAAAGTACTCGCCGCTCCGATCACGGTCCGTAAGGAAGTCGGGAAAGGATGCGTGGAGAGCGCGGATAGGGATCGAAGGATTAGCGGTCCCGCTAAAGAGAGATCCCAGGGGGGTTACAATGGAAGGAACATCGATGTCGTAATCCTTGACAAAATAGTGCCTCATCGACGCTAATGAGGAAAGCGGTAGTGGCTCTTTGGTTTCGAGGATTTGTGCCATCACAGACTTGAAGCGATCGATAAAACAACCGCGCGCCGGCTCTTCTTTTGGAAACGTCGATTCTAGAGTGAGCTTGTACATACTGTCAAGTCGCGGACTGTCATTACTGCGAGACATAATGGCATTGAAACGCTGTTGGACATTCAGCCCCGCACCTGCCCCATCTTCCCCGTTTAAATACGCACAAGCCAACCGCGCCCATTCAAACAATCCATCAGATTCATCAGCAAGTGAAGCGAGGTGCGCTTGCAGCATGGGCCGAATCGTTGACAGCTCAGCAGTCACATAGAGAAGAATATCTTCTTTTGATGGAATGCTTTCCATGGCCTTTTGTTGAACATGGGTAAGACCATCGAAGGCCTTAATGATATCCGGCATTGGTCGCGATGTAAGAAGAATTCGGAAGTGAGGAGGAAGGTTCATGATGTTTCCCTCGGCCTTGATGTGCCTTCCGGCAAGAACTTTAAGGATATCCCGTCGCGATTTCATATCACCACTCTCATCTAAGGCATCAATAACAATTACAATAGGCCCTACCATTGTATCCGATATTTTCTTGGCAGGCTGCACAATCAGCTCCAGCCACTGCCGCATGATATCGACAGACTCCTTGAGTGACGTGTTGTGACGAATAGCAGCCGCTAAGGCTTTTCGCCGGTAGGGATCCCCATCAGCGAGATCCTTTGCAACAGTTGCAAATATCTTCTCGTGGCGCCGTGAGGCTACCTGACTCCGGTCAAAGCAAAAGACAGATCCGAGGCGTCCCAGAGCTTGAAACCGGTCAGCGATAGTGTGAGCAATCACAGATTTTCCGGAACCGGCGATGCCATGCAGCCAGTATACGCGCGTATGCTCGTCACTGTTGTTAATCCAGTCCATGATGTCGTCTAGGATTCCTACCCGGGTACCTTCCAAACAAAGCTTTTGTGTATTGAGGCCAGCACCCGCAGCATACGGCATGCTGTTGAGGTCCAAGTCTTCGGCTTTAACGGGGAAAGGTCAGAAGACCACGTTATAATGGTTTCAAAAAGGACTTACGCAACTCTTTAAGATGATCCCAAATCTGGTGGACAATCACCAAAGTATCTCCTGTAGCGTTGTCGCGAAACTCTTGCATAAGTTTGTCAAAAACTCCGTTAAAATCTTTCACGCGATCGTCTGCCCCATGCATCAAGTTCTTGATCAACCTCGTCCCTTGACAAACAGGTGAGCCGCCAGGAAGTGTTACAACACAACTTCTACATACGGAAGTTCTTGTTTTTCGAGTACTCTTTAATGAAATAGGCGCACTCTAGAGTTTGATGAGCAATCCGCCCAACAACGACCTTCATGGACTCTATGCGCTTCAATTCTTCCCCCGTGAGGAACGTGTATACTTCATCCATTTTCCCAAGGAGAGATCTAATCGAGTTGTCGAGGTTTACTTGATCAATAATCATCTATTACGTGTCAGCTAGATTGATCTCGGGTGACGCACGAAATCCAAACCTTGGATGCAGCAGAGAGTATGATCCAAGCTGCATTTGCGTAAGGGTGGATCTAGGTAGTTAATCAGCACGCTGGTAGTATGATACAGTAGGGTATTTGCCTTGGCAATCCCGTTAACAATATTGTTGAACTTCGAAAGGTTGTCGAGAAACGAAGAAACTTTGTCCTTGTTATTATCGACTGCCGAGACAACATGGTCGATGGGCGAACAAAGGGGATTCATATCAGAGACTGCGGTCCTCGCGTCCCTGCGAGCCACTTCCACAGTGGTCAGTGCCGGAATGTCTTGTACACGGGGAAGAGCCTCCGTCAAAGGATCTTCCTCTGTATCGTCGCCGAGATCGGGGCTATCTACCACTGCAGTAGTATCACTGGCTGGGGTCGGCGAAGAACGGGGAACCTTCCATCGACGTATAAGATGTTCTATTTGGAACTGATGAGGCGGCCCACCTTGTGGTCAAAATGGACCAAGATGATTGGATCTTGAATTTGAACAAGATACGGGTCTAGAGACGACGATTCATCTCTCGAACGTAAGGGAGTTGAGAAGAAAAACGGCTCACTTGTAGGATCGCGATTGACCATTTCTTGCAATGATAACAGCCATTCCGCCTCAAGTTTGAGTTCTTTATTAAGTGGGGAACGGTGAGTCCTTAGGAGACGAAGGCGAGCTTCTGATTGTGCACTAATACTAATGAGACATTTAATTTCCGGCCACTGCAAAAGACACGGAAGGACATACATCGGTTTATCCTCCAACACCCATCCTAAGGTAGTTTCCCCGGATTTGAAACGCTTTTGCATGGATGGCGTCCCTGTCTCGCTGATGACCAATTGCAACACTGGGGCTACCATCCGGCTCATGGGCTTTGCAAGCGCAACGTCGATTCCTTCGTATAAAAGTGTGAGTGCGTGCAGTCTCGAACTACGACATAGTAGTACCTTTTATCTGAACGGCCGCATTGGTTCTGTATCTCAATCAGATCAGAAACCGGAGGAAGGAAGGAATAGCATACTCACTGCAATCCCGCGACTGCTGTAGAACTCATGTTTGGTGGGCGCGAAAGAAGCGCATTCTGCCAGCACGTGTACCATCAGTAGGCGCCCGCATGCGCGCTGTACCAAAGAAGGCTGAAGCTTCTCAGGGCGAGGACAAACTATCGTGATGCCAGCCGCGTACTAGAAGTCGGCGACACGTGACGACACTCGGCCCAATCCTAGCACGTTTGCTTCCGAGCCTCTATTCCAAGTGACCCTATATACGACATGACCTACGCCTGCTAGCCGTACCTCGTCTCCCGCCTTCCAGCATTTCGGACATCCACCCGCGAGCATAGCCTCAGGAGGGGACAGCTTGAGCTAGTCACTTGCATGATCAACCCCATGGCCGTCGACGCCCTTTACTTACTGTAAGTGCTTGCATCTCTCGACGTCCACGGCCCCTTGCTGTCTGTAAGACAAACCACCGAACCTTGCACGCACAGCTCTCTGTTGTACTTTACTGTTACACCGCTATCAATGCCAGGGCCCAGGGCCATCGGTAACTTAAGGTTGGACTTGGTTTTTTCTGCCATTTTCGCCTCCAGATGGTCGAGCGATGCAGATGAGAACTGCGCGCCAGAGAGAAAAGTACGCCGTGTCAAAGGAGGCGAGCCGCATTGGGAATTCGAAGGAGACAAGGCGGAGACGGCGATCGGGAGGACCGTCACGTAGCTTCTCGATTACGATGGGCGAATTTGTTGAGGATGCTCTGAGCAGCGGATTTTAACGTTTGGCTTGGTTGTGCCTGCTGGCGGGTCGAGGTCTTGATCATCTCCACATCAATTGACTCGATGTCGCAGAGTGTAGCCGGGCGCGATAGAGAGAGAGAGAGAAGGAAATAACAAAAGAAAATAACACACATTTACTACCAGCCCGCCTCACTCCATAAGTACGACCACTTCTCTTTTCACCAAACATACTAAAGGTCCTGAAGCCCCAGCGTCCGGTGCTGGGACTTGATTGAAAAGGAGACGAACCTGGGCACAGTGTTCAATGCATGCCTAACTTGTCTTTTACCCGCCGCTAGTGACTCTTCGCATGTTCACTATTCCGTAGGCGCCAGTGCGAACTTTTCGTCGCTACAGGTAATTCGATATGCCAAAGCTGGACGCCCCAGCCACGGCGGCACCAGTCTGCCGGGTGGTGAGCAAGACAGAGTCAACCTACGAAATGGCTCATCGTTATAGTAGTACTGAACGAGTCAACCCAAATTACGACGCACGAATCGCATACACCAAGACCAGTAGTATGCTGTCATTTGAAAGGCTCTTTGTTAAGACTTGGAGCGACGCCAGGGCTTCGGATCATTCTTTCAACAAGAAACGCTGTATTTCCGGATAACTACACCAAGATGAAGATATCCGACGATGCTATCACGCCTGCTGGGTCCAATACTCCTTAGGGAACCCTCTGTGAATAAGTATCCCTTTCTTGGGGGGTTTCCCTCCACTAAAATTGATTGTATCCGCCGTCACTCCAATCTGGAACTGATAGTTCTTCATATCAGTCACTTCATTACTAAGTTACACCGGTTAGTTTCGATTTAGCATGTACAGATGAAGGACGTACGGATCCATTTCCACCTTATAACTAGTAACCCAGTAATCGGTCCATGCTTCGTTCACCACTACTACCAGCAGCAGCACACAGTGCGTGAATGGCAGGAAGGATCGCAACGGAATGTAGACGCATTGAATCTTCAAAGTTGGGTGAGGACCAGCCTGAACTTTGAAGCATCTTTGGCATTGCCTTCATCGCCTTTTTATATTCAATGCATAACTGAGATCTTGCGATCACGGTTCCAGCCTCACTGGTATACCCGCGCCCGGGTTGGCTGGTGACGGTGAAGGAACGGCCTAACAGGTGTTCGACCCGATGTCTAGGGCAGGCATGACTCAAGTTTGGGGTGGAATTTGGATATCGCCTGTCAAAAAATGCGAATACACGGCTTTAGCTGTCAAGCGCACAAACTTCGGGCCCTTGCAGCACGGTGTCGATGGCCATGAGGTTGACTTTATGTTCGAGGGCGGCGAAAAACGCAGGTGTTACTAATGCGAAGAATTCGACGTTACGCTTGCAAAATCCATGGGCCTAATAGTAGCCCCAGTGTTACAATTGAACACCGGCGGGACAGGAACGTCGCCCATCCAAAAGCGTTTCAAATCTGGGGAAACCACTCTAAGATGGGTGTTGGAGGATAAGCCAATGTATGTCCTTTCCTGTCTTTTGCAGCGGCCGGCATTTAAATTATTAGTATTGGTGCACAATTTCTCTCCTCAGGACTCATCGTTCCCCACTTGACAAGAATCTCAAACTTAAGCAAGAGTGGCCATTGTCATTCCTTGAAATGGCCAATCGCGATCCTAAAAGTGAACTGTTTTTCTTAATATCGAGTAATGCTGATCATCTCACTAGAACCGTATATTATTCAAACTCAAGATCTAATCCTCAAGGTCCATTTTGACCATAGGGTATGCCGCGTCATCAATTCCAAACACAAGATTTTATACATCGATGAAAGGTTCCCTGTTCTTCGCCGACCCCAGCCACTATTACCGCGGTAGATAGTCTCGATCACGACAATAGAGAGGAAAGCTCTTTGACAAGAGCTCCTCCCAGTCTACCAGATATTCTGGCACCGACCACTGTGGAAGAGGCACGTAGGGCGGCGAGCACCGCTGTCTCCGATATGAATACCCTTCATTCGCCCATTAACCGTGTCGTCTCAACAGTCGATAACAGCAAGGACAAAGTTTCTTTGTTTCTCGACAATCTTTCCAAGTTCAACAACATGGTTAAAGAGATTGCCAAGGCAAATGTCACTCTACTATATAATAGTACCTGTGTATCGATTGATCACCTAGATCCACCCTTACGCAAATGCCGCTTGGACCATACTCTCTCTTGTATCCAAGGTTTGGATTCCACGCTTCACACGAGACCAATCCGGCCGACATTTGATAGACGATTATTGATCAAGTAAATCTCGACAACTCAATCAGATCTCTCGTTGGGAAAATGGACGAAGTATACACGTTTCTTACGGGGGAAGAATTGCGGCGCATCGAGTCCATGAAGGTCGTTGTCGGGCGGATTGCTCATCAAACTCTGGAGTGCGCCTATTTCATTAAAGAGTACTCGAATAACAAAAAATTCCGTATGTTGATGTTGTATTGTAATACTACCTGGCGAACTCACCTGTTTATCAAGGGACGAGGTTGATCAAGAATTTGATGCCTGGGACGGACGATCGCGTGACAGATTTTAACGAGGTTTTTGACAAACTTATGCAAGAGTTTCGCGACAACGCTGTGGGACATACGTTGGTGATTGTGCATCAGATTTGGGACCACCTCAACGAGTTGGGTGAGCATGTTAAAGAGTTGCGTGAGTTCTGCCTAAAACCCTCCGACCGCGTTCTTCTGACCCTTTACAGCGGACGACATGGACCTCAACAGTATGCAGTATGCTACGGGTGCCGGCCTCAATACACAAAAGCTTTGTTTGGAGGGTACCCGGGTAGGAATCCAAGACGACATCATAGAGTGGATTAACAACGGTGACGAGCATACGCGCGTATACTGGTTGCATGGCATCGCCGGTTCCGGAAAATCTACGATTGCTCACACTATCGCCGACCGCTTTCAAGCCCTAGGCCGCCTCGGATCTGTCCTTTGCTTTGACCGGAACCAGGTAGCCGCACGGCGTCACGAGAAGATCTTTGCAACTATTGCAAGGGACCTTGCTGACGGTGATCCCCACCGACGAAAGGCATTGGCGGCTGCCATTCGTCACAACACGTCACTCAAGGAATCTGTCGATATCATGCGCCAGTGGCTGGAGCTGATTGTGCAGCCTGCCAAGAAAATGTCGGATACAATGGTAGGGCCTATTGTCATTGTTATCGATGCCTTGGACGAGAGCGGCGATATGAAAACACGACGGGATATCCTTAAAGTCCTTGCCGGAAGGCACATCAAGGCCGAGGGAAACATCATGAACCTTCCTCCTCACTTCCGGATTATTCTTACATCGCGACCAATGTCGGATATCGTTGAGGCGTTCGAGGGTATCACTCATGTTCGACAAAAGGCCATGGAAAGCATTCCATCAAAGGAAGATATTCTTCTTTACTTGACTGCTGAGCTGTCTATGATTCGGCCCATGCCCCAAACATACCTCAGTTCACTTGCCGATGAATCTGATGGATTGTTTGAGTGGGCCCGGTTGGCTTGTGCATATTTGAAGGGGGAAGATGATGTGGGTGCGGGACTGAATGTCAAACAACGTTTCAACGCCATCATGGCTCGCAATGAAGACGGTCCGCGACTTGACAGCATGTACAAGCTCACCCTGGAATCAACGTTTCCAAAAGAAGAAGTCGCGCGCCGTGGTTGTATCCATCGCTTCAAGTCTGTGATGGCACAAATTCTCGAAACCAAAGAGCCACTTCCGCTTTTCTCATTAGCGTCGATGAGGCACTATTTTGTCAAGGATGACGACATCGATGTTCCTTCGATCGTGAAACCCCTGGGTTCTCTCTTCAGCGGGACCACTAATTCTTCGATCCCCATCCGCGCTCTCCATGCATCTTTTCCCGACTTCCTTACGGACCGCGATCGGAGTGGCGAATACTTCATTGATGCGTCACTTGAAAGAGAAAATCTTGCCTTCTCCTGCTTTAGGGTGATGAAGAACGGGCTGCGATTCAACATCTGCAAACTGCCAAGTTCCTACCTTCCTAATTCCAACGTCCCGGGTCTCAGTGATCGTATTAAACAATGTATCTCCCCTGAACTGGCGTATTCGTGTCGATTTTGGACCGGCCATGTTTGTAACACGTCATTCAATCCGTCCATTGCGGAGACCATTCGCAATTTGTTTAGTGACAAGCAATTGTTGTTCTGGTTTGAAGTGCTCAGCCTCCTCAAGTGCATCAATACATGTGCTGGGTCATTGTCATCTCTCATTCAGTGGATCACGGTATGTCAAGCGGTTTTGTGGTTTGCATATTTCCTACGGCATACTAGCCCCACGAAAAGTATAAAGGAATTATGGATGACGCAGCAGATGCACAAAGATTTGTTCGATTATTTGGTGGTATTATATCGTTCAGCACCCCTCACCTGTACCTGTCCGCATTGCCATTTTCGCCCAAACGGTCAGGTATTTTTACAAGGTTTGCAGACAAGTTTTGTCGTTCTGCAAAAATAATATCTGACCACAATGCAATGTGGTCAGTGGTACAGGGAAAGCTACTTGGCCATTTTTGGGGTGTGAATTCTGTCGCATTCTCGCCAGATGGAAAGTACATCGTGTCGGGGTCGTACGACCAGACAATCCGATTGTGGGACGCCGAGACGGGAGAGCCATTGCGAGCACCTCTACAGGGACATCAGGGTTCGGTCATGTCTGTTGCATTCTCGCCAGACGGCAAGCGCATCGTGTCGGGGTCGACCGACAAGACAATCCGATTGTGGGACGCCGAGACGGGAGAGCCATTGCGAGCACCTCTAAAGGGACATCAGGATTGCGTCACGTCTGTTGCATTCTCGCCAGACGACAAGCACATCGTGTCCGGGTCGGACGACAAGACAATCCAATTGTGGGACGCCGAGACAGGAGAGCCACTGCGAGCACCTCTACAGGGACATCAGGGTTCGGTCAGGTCTGTTGCATTCTCGCCAGACGGCAAGCGCATCGTGTCGGGGTCGGAAGACGAGACAATCCGATTGTGGGAAGCCGAGACAGGAGAGCCACTGCGAGCACCTCTAGAGGGACATCAGGGTTGGGTCTTGTCTGTTGCATTCTCGCCAGACGGCAAGCGCATCGTGTCGGGGTCGAACGACAAGACAATCCGATTGTGGGACGCCGGGACGGGAGAGCCACTGCGAGCACCTCTAGAGGGACATCAGCATTGGGTCACGTCTGTTGCATTCTCGCCAGACGGCAAGCGCATCGTGTCGGGGTCGTACGACAACACAATCCGATTGTGGGACGCCGAGACGGGAGAGCCACTGCAAGCACCTCTACAGGGACATCAGGATTCGGTCGCGTCTGTTGCGTTCTCGCCAGACGGCAAGCGCATCGTGTCGGGGTCGAACGACAACACAATCCGATTGTGGGACGCCGAGACGGGAGAGCCACTGCGAGCACCTCTAGAGGGACATCAGGGTTGGGTCTGGTCTGTTGCATTCTCGCCAGACGGCAAGCGCATCGTGTCGGGGTCGGAAGACGAGACAATCCGATTGTGGGACACCGGGACGGGAGAGCCACTGCGAGCACCTCTACAGGGACATCAGGGTTGGGTCTTGTCTGTTGCATTCTCGCCAGACGGCAAGAGCATCGTGTCGGGGTCGAACGACAACACAATCCGATTGTGGGAAGCCGAGACGGGAGAGCCACTGCGAGCACCTCTACAGGGACATCAGGATTCGGTCACGTCTGTTGCATTCTCGCCAGACGGCAAGCGCATCGTGTCGGGGTCGAGAGACAAGACAATCCGATTGTGGGAAGCCGAGACGGGAGAGCCACTGCGAGCACATCTACAGGGACATCAGGATTGGGTCACGTCTGTTGCATTCTCGCCAGACGGCAAGCGCGTCGTGTCGGGGTCTTCCGACAAGACAATCCGATTGTGGGACGCCGAGACGGGAGAGCCACTGCGAGCACCTCTACAGGGACATCAGGATCCGGTCAGGTCTGTTGCATTCTTGCCAGACGGCAAGCGCATCGTGTCAGGGTCGGACGACAACACAATCCGATTGTGGGACGCCGAGACGGGAGAGCCACTGCGAGCACCTCTGGAGGGACAGCAGGATCACGTTTTGTTTACTGCATCCTCACCAGACAGCAGGTACATCGTGTTGGGGTCGATTGATAAGGCGATCCGATTATTTGATGCTGATGCAAAGGTATGTTCCTTTTCACGATACTACAAGTTGCTGGTTAATAAACTCAACCAGCAGATCTCTTCACCAACGTTCTCGTCTTGCAGCGCACATGCTCTCCATGATCCTGCTGGAATATTTCAGCACACCGAAATGAATGAGCAAGGGTGGTTTACTGGTTGTGATGACGAACTTTTGTTCTGGGTTCCAATGGATCTTCGATATGCTTTTTTTATGCCTGGAAACAGGATGGTCTTTCCAAGAGGGGTGGAGGTCGATGTTAGCCATATGGCACATGGAGAGGAGTGGTATAAGGTGAATGACTTTCAAGGCCGTTAAAGCATTGTGCATTTCCGTTTGTAAATTTTCTAATATACATATTATCCGCATACCTGTTGTTGAAACAATCTTACTCCCAAAAGTCCGTAGGCGTGGGAAAGATCGTGAGAACATTTCGGATTACTCCGATCTCAACCAATCTTATGTAATCTGTCCTAAAACATCTATTTGTGCTTATGTACATAATTAGAGTTTGACAGGAGTCATACTCAGACAATAGTGCACCATATGCACGACTGTGCATAGCTGTGCAACACACAGCTATTGGCACAGCAATGACTGCACATTACCAAGCACAATACAAATCATTAGTCAGCACTACTAATATCGCTGACATGATACTAGTAGATAGACAGTATATATGCCTGTGTAGGTAGATGTCAATCTACATCCTCTCAGCTACTACAAGGTGATCGCCACAAGTGGACCTTAGTGACTATCTACAGCTACAAGTAAGTTTTACTTACTTGGCTCTACTATTCTACTGTGCCCCTGTCATGCTCTGGTTTGACAGGTTATGGGCCCCGTCTGCTCGCAGACCTGGTGTCTCACCCCTTGACACCCTGTCTTAAGGACAGGGAGGGACATTGATGCTGTCACAGCCCCTGGGATCACAGAGAGATGCTTTTGGTTTATCAATCAAAAGGTAATCAGGTTTGTTAGTAGAAGCCCTGTTACAAGCTCACGCTCCTAACACAAACCCACAAGCCTCGCAGAGGAGGGATAGAAGAAGAGGGGGAAGAGAATGTATTCAGACTACAATAAACAGTAACCTAGGCCCATATACAGAGCATAAGAGAAACCATCTAGAGTCTAAAGAGACTCCAACTATCTACCAAGGTCCTTATATACTCCTCCTAGTAGACCCCTAGCCACCATGTCCCATCGGCACTCCCACAGCCGCGACCACCTTAACTCCCTGCCCTGCTGTGCGTCCTATTCAGTACTTTTCACTCCCCCCCCCTTCCGTGTGGAATCCGCGGATTCCGTGTGGATTCCATGTGGATTCCATGTGGATTCCACATGATTGTGCACTATATTGTGGACTTAGTAATGTCATCATGTCACAATACTAGAACCAGTCCATCTACTTTGCTATGCACTTTACTCCTGGTATTTCTACATATATTCCCATCATTACATAGTACTCTAACACATGTCACGTGATTTTTCAACTTTCCCACACCCCACAAAAGTGAGAATTGTGACATTCTGAATCAAGCATTGTAATTGATTGTTTGCTTGGCCCCATATTTTTCCTAGGCTTCCTGTACATGCTCCATTGATTACACAACATTCTATGTGTATGTGACATAATTAACAACATTTTCCCACGGTCCAAAAAAGTGTGTATGGTCAGATTTTGATCATATGTCTGACCTCCTGGTGTTTCTGCACAAAGTACCATTGTCACACTTTGACACAATGTCACATGATTTTCTAGCTTTCCCACAACTACACAAATGAGAATTGTGAATTTTATCAATCAAAGAATGTAGTTGTTTGCTTTGCTCCCTAACTTTTCTCAGGCTTCCATGTACATTTGATAGCATTTGTAATATTTTCCCATGATCCAAAACAAAGTGTGTGGTGAGATTTTGATTATAGAAACTTCAATATTCTACACTGTCCCAAGATGTAAATAAGGGTGAACTAAGTTCTAGTTCAGGAAACAAGTGAATATTTTTGCACAAATCTCAGCAAATGCTAAATTCATCATCATTTTGTTTTCACCTTCTTGGTCAAATTCTGAATGTGTCTTGATCAAATGAGGTGACATGAGTGGAAAACACTTAGACAAATGATGGAGATACAACAGGAACCCCCTTTTGACATTAGGGGAAGAGTGAGAAAGCAAGAGTGAAGAAAGTGGTTGTTACGACTTTCTTTTCCCCTTCTATGATACACTCCTTTCATATTACATCATCATTTGCTATGTCACTTATTGGATGCTTATCTCCTTTAGCTATTGCCTTCACATTCCCCTTCATAGGTAACTAGCTGCACATACTGCACATTTCCTTTGTTCTTTTAAGTATATAAACCCTCATGTATAGTACAATTCCTCAGTTCAAACTTAATTGAATATTGCTCTTATCTGAATAAATTCCTCTCATCTTCTCTTGAGCTTGTTGTTAGTTTGACCTTTGTCATCATTTGGCTTAATGGCCAGAATCTTTGTCCAGCTGGCTGGAAGTGGGCTGAGACTCCTGTTACTTAGAACAAATCACATCAAGGGCATCAATCTTAACAGTGGTGAGCAGGAAGTATTGTATGTGCATTGTTCAATGGAATGCATGATTTTCAGTCCCTGAAGTTTGAGAAAAAATCAAAAATTATGGTTTGTTCCAACAGTGGCAAGAAGATTTTCAGTTCACTCCCAGCATAGTGGACAAAGAGTGGTGGATGCTGGATGACAAAGGTCAAATAAGAAATGAGCTTAAGAGGAGATGAAAGTGCTGAGTTCACTCATAGATGAGAGCAATATTTGATTAAGTTGGAACTAGAAGAGTTTGTAGTCCATTAGAAGAGGAGAGAAAACTGTAAAGAATGACATGAATTTAGTATTTTGACTGTGGGAAAAGTGACAATGATGTAACATGAGCCTGTATGACAAGCTAGGAGAAGGAAACTGAGTAAAAAAGAATGCAGTGAATAGGAAGACACCTGTTTTGTTCAGTTTCTGAAGTGTGAGAAAAAATGACAAATGATGTGACATATGTATAGGACACCTCATGGGAATAATGGAATGCATGAGAAAGTTAGGAGGAAGCAGCTAAGTGAGAAAGAAATTAGTGATTAGGATTTGTGTGATTCATTCAATAACTGCCACAGTTCTCAGTTTGAACTGTGGGAAAAAATTACACATGATGTGACATATACATGAAGCAGCTTGCAACAAGTGGAAGATGTGTTAGAAGCTAAAGAGAAAGTGATTGAGTGGAGGAGTAAGTGAAAAGGTGTTCTGGAACTGAATCAAAATAAGGGGATTCCTTGTGGAATCCACGCGGAATCCACGCGGAATCCGTGCGGAATATTCCGCGCGGTCATTCCGCAGTCATTCCGCATTCCGCACTGCGTGACAATGTCACAAGTCACCACAGGGAAAGCACGTCACATTGATTCCACACAAAGCTATCTGAAATAAGCTTGCATTACATGTAGAATCCCCCTCTGTAACTATTGTAACATGTTTATACCCTAGATGGGTGAAAAAGTCACACGGAATCTGCATGGAATCCGTGTGGAATCCGCATATTCCGCGCGGAATACGCACGGAATACGGGGGGGAGTGAAAAGTACTCATCCTATTGTATCCATGCTTCTTGGGCGCTGCCGCCTGTCAACTGTTTAATAGACCAGGCCTGGCCCATTCCCATGATGTCCAGACTTCCCACAGACTGTCCTAGGCTTCTATTATAGGACACGCTACCTCCCAGGCTTCCCGCGATCCCCATAGGTGTGTCTCCTGCCATATCGAGTGTTGGTGTCCTTCTGATGACTTGACCTGATGATGCGCTGATGCACTGATGCGTTGATGTGATCCTGAGGTGCCATCATGCAGGGTTGATCCTCCCTTCCTATTATATCCTTGGCTGGCCCAGCCAACCGCTGTATTGTCTTCCAGTGAGCGCTGCCATGCGCTAACCCACGCGAAGTGTTCCCATGGCCTTCCTAAGGTCCCAGACCATGCGCCAATGATGCAGAGTGATGCCTGATCACCCAATGAATAAAACCAAAAATTAGATGCTAGGATCGGTTCCTAACAAGCCCTAGCTGTAGATCATACCAGACGTATTATCACCCATTTGATATTGGCTAACATAACCTTGGAGCTCACCAAACAAAGAGCCAGATCAGATCTTGACAGAGATCTGATCTCCACCTGGAAAGGTGTGAGAACAATATTCGGTGATGCGCAACTAGGTGGGAACTCTATCACCAAACCCTAAAACCAACACCAGGGCAACACCTTCAGTGGATGATCGAATCGAAGTTTGAAAGGAGGAGTAGAGGGGATCAAGAGGGCCTAGAGCGACTGCTGTGAGTGGAGAGACCTGTAGAACTGCACTATGAAGCTGGGAGTGCCAGGAGGCACTGAAACGACAAAGGGACAAAGGCAAACGAAGGCGAGGGCAACTAGACAAAGTTTCGAATGTGGTTCGAAGGTGCAAGGCAAGGTTCGACTAGGTGGCTGGGATGCTGGAATGACTCTAGGGGTGCAAGGGCAAGACAAGGGAACAAAGGGTGACGCTTAGATCATGACTCTGAGGGGGAACACAACTGGGGGCTGACTCTCTTTTTTTTTATTTATACAGGGGATGTCCTATATAAGTGAAAAAAGGGGGGGAAACGATGAAAGGGGGTGCCTGATGCTAAAAATAGTCTAAAATTGAACTGGCAATGAAACAAAAGATGTGGAGCAAGTGAAACATATGCTGTGCAAACCATGACAACGCAATCCTGATGACAACTGGGTTTCGTGCAATGTTCTAGAAGATGCCTGGGGTTGCTAGGGGGCCAAACGAACAGTAGGTGATGACTGGGAGCTGCTGACAAGGGAACAAAGGGCTTGATCGAAGGTCTTGAACATCTTGGATGGCTTCGAATGGCTAAAGTGCTGCGCGCTCTGGAATGCTCTGGGTTTGTGGACTGCTACTAGATCTCGGGATGTCTCCTGGGCCGCTAATCGAATGTGGTACTGGGGCTGCTGGGCTTGGACAAGTGGATCGAAGTTACGAATCGTTTTGAATGTGTCTCTGAGCTTTGTGGCTGCTTTGAATGTCTCCTGCAATTGTTGCAAACACTGCCTAGACTCGCTGGATGCTCATCATCGGTGTGGCTCATCTCACCAGCCCCAGGTTTCTGTGTGACCCTGGTAATATAAAAACCATAATCTGGACACGTCCTCATGGACCTGGTGTCTGGAGTGGACAGAGGAATCCGCTTTACCAAAAACCTCCAGGTTTAGGGCCATCTTAGGACGGATAAGGTTGTGACTAACATGGTCATGACTGAAAGGCTTACGCGCCTATTGGCCATGAATAAATTATGTGCTTATATCATTATATGGGTTTTTGTCCCATCTTTCTGCGATTACAATAGTATATTTCTGTATAAAGGTCGTGCTGCTTGGACATTGTTCCATGGTACATGCAGACCAGTGGTGGGCACTGATTAGCATCCCACTTAGTCATAGGATCGCTCCTTAGCGGCATCTAGTCTACTTTTACAGAGATCTTACATATCTTTTACTGGTTGTCGGGATTTGATGGAGCCCCGAAACCAAAATCAGGGAAGGAGGATACTTCCCTGATGACGATGAACCGCCAAAAGCAATCTCTGTCCCTGTTATGGGAAGCACTTGTTGCACCCTAACTGGGAGTATTCATGACACACGCCTTCGCTCTTCTCATCAAAAGCGAATGCACATGCTAACTGGAGTTTTCCAGACCATCCAAACCAAACCAACCACCCCCTCATATTTACTTTGTTTTTCTAAAAACAAATACAATATATATACAAATGTCTTTCTCCAACGCCACTGCCGCCTCTGCTGCTGTCTTTGCCGCTGCTGGCAAAAAACCTATTGCCGGTTCTGGCAACTCATCCCCCCTTTCTGATTTGACAATGATGCGCAGCATCGTGGATGAAACCCAAAACAAACCCAACACACAAACCCAACCACAAAATCGAATCTGGATGGGGCACACCTTCAGTAGCAATGGGCTGGCTGGAGGGGAGCACAGGTGGACAGACGTTCGAAGTGGCACTGAAGCTGAATGAAGGGGATTTGAACACGTAGTGAGACTGATGGCGAGGGCAGAAGGGGTTTCTCAGTCTTCACTAATACAACAAAGTATGAAAGTGACTGAAAGTGGGGGTCAACTGAGAGTAGTCGAACTAGAGTGTTTGTCTGAAGGAGGGGACGGAGGATAAGGGTGTGGAGAAGAGGACGAATGGGGCAGACGAGAGGAGACAAGGTCAAAACAAGGCTGGACATGGGCAAGGGACCTAAGGCAAGACTCAGAGAGAGGGCAATGCTAGCACTGAACTCTGAGGGGAGGGAAAGAAGGTCAAATTTTCTCTGTTGGATAAAGGCGAAGATACATGTATATAAAGTAAATGATGGTAGCTAAGAATCAATTTGAAGAAGAAAGTCCACTCCACCAACTGATAGGAGTCTCCTGGACACCATCCTTTTGAAGGTCGTAGAGAAGGAACAGAGGAAACAAGTCCATAACAACAAAACGAAACAGGTACAAACTGAGTGCAGAACTCACATCAGCAAACCTTGGTGTTTCCCACGATCTCATCATAGTGCTCATAGAATGGGTAGAATAGCAGTAGTAATCCATAGTGATCATAGAATTGGTAGAATAGCAGTAGTAATCCATAGTGATCATAGGCCAGTAGAAGCCATTAAGAATCTGGTAGAATTGTGGTAGGTGACCATAGATTCTTACTAGAATCATGGTTTTATCATAGCACTCATAGAATCAGTAGTATACCAGTAGAGCAGACAAATAATCCATAGTGATCAAAAGCCAGTATAGTGGCCATAGTACTTACATGGTCTTTTAGAAGAAATATGTTATTAGAAAATCGGAAGTATACAAAAGCTGCTCAATGTCATCCCTCCATTCCCTTCCCAACACCGTTGTAAAACTTGTCATAGGCATGGACTGGGCAATTGGATGAAGGTGGGCTGTGCAAAGGAGATTGGATGAGTGCAATTGGGCAAGGGCAACGGACCGATTAGACGAGGGTGGGCAACTGGACAAAGGAGACTGGGCGAAGGAGATTGGGCGTGGGTGATGGACTGCAGATGGGCGTCGGCGATTGAGCGTGGGCGATTGAGTGAGGGGAATGGACCGGGCAGGCGATTTGGCAAGGATGATTGGGTGAGGGTGATTAAGTGAGCGATTGCGTGAGGGTGATAGCGTGAGGGTGATTGTGTGAGGGTGATGGACTGGAAATTGGACAAGGGCAACCAGGCAAAGGTGATTGCGTGATGGTGCGTCTGACGATGGCACATTCTCGGATGGGAGGTCACCAGCACAGGCCATGGCAGCTTGTTGCTCTGCAGCACTAGCCTCGTGTATGTTGGCGGCTCTACCACAGGCTGTGTCAGGGTGTGCGACGGGACAGGACTGAGGGTGCTCCTGTCGAGAACACTGCAGGACAAGGGTGTGTACGTCACGTCAAAACAGATTGGGGGTGATGGAGCTGGCTATATGCCAGCAGTGGGTGAATGGTAAGGATGGGCGGCTTGTTGGGATTCACAAAGGAGACATGGGCACCTGTTCAATATAGGTTGTTTTCAGGGCTCGGTGCATTTAATAAAAATCCCTGGGCGGTTTTTACGTATGAGCATTTTTGGTATTACCAGCAGTCCCGTTTCAGCGCCTGGGTGAGGGCGATAGAACAATCCCCGACTTTACGACGTCACTGTTCATATCTCAGTGGTTAGATACCAGACAGAACATCGTAAACTACTTACTGTAACTTGCTGGATCAATGCGGTCCGGTAGTTCTGGTACTGCTACCTCGAACCGAGACTGGATTGCTGCCATGACCTGCTGGTCACCCTCCGATGATACAAATGTGATTGCAAGGCCCTTCGTTCCAAATCGTCCAGCTCAACTAAGACAAATGTTAAAGAAGATAGATGTTAGGATCAATGCTCTCAACACAGTTTGTTCTAAGTCAACAGTGGCAAGCAGAGTCTCGGTCTGCTCCCAGCCTACTGGACAAGTTCTGGACACTAAGTCAATCGATGACAAAGGTCAAAGTAAACGACGAGCTCAAGAAGATGAGAGTGAGGAGTTTCGTTCAGAGGTTGAGAGAATAATTCGATTAAGTTGGAACTGAGGTTTAGCTACGTTACAAGAGGGTTTATATACTTAAAAGAACAAGAGAAATATAAAAGGAAATGTACAGCTAAATACCTAAGAAAGGAAACGTGAAGGTGAAATAGCTAAAGGAGATGAATGTCCATGAAACGTATAGTGATGATTGTTACAGTTTCTTTTCCTCTTCTATGATGGATACTTTATTATTACATCATCATTACCATACGATTTAGCGGACGATTATCTCCTTTTGCTAACGCTTTCACATTTCCTTTCATAGGTAGTTAGCTGCGCTTACTGCGCATTCCCTTTATAGTTTTCCTTGTTCTCAAAACGTATATAAACCCTAGAATACCTTGTACATTCCTCAGTTCCAACTTAATCGAATCATACTCCCAATTTGACTCGAACTCCTCGCTCTCTTTTCCTCGAGCTCGTCGTCGACCTAAAAGACCTTCGTCATCGTTTGACTTAGTGTCCAGAATCTGTCCAGTAGGCTGGGAGCGGACCGAGACTCTGCTTGCCACTGTTGACTTAGAACGAACCACATTGGGAGCATCGATCTTAACACAAGTTGGAACTCTCAGACCGCTCAGTGTTTCTACACTAGCCAGACACCATTGATACCAGAACCTCGACCCTCAGACCCCCAAACGGCTCTGTCCGTTTCAGACGAAAGTATTATCTAGATCGAAGGGAAGTCTTTCCATCGACTACAGGAACAGGGTGGTTTTTCCGCTCAGGAACCAAGAAAAAGAACGAACCAGTACCAGAATCCCTCTTTGAAGGTGATTACACTGAAGGACAAGGGGACGCTTTCCCAGACGACGTTTGGATTGATTGGGTAAACGAAGAACACGAAGAAGGATTTCATTCGTTATTCAAACCGCCTACAGACGAACCAGAACTCTCTTGGTGGAACGAATATCTCAGTCTCACTGGAACAGCAGGACGAGAACGATACGCACTTAGGGACGGAGAAGTACAGCCTTGGATAGATTTCCAAGAACAGAAACAGATCGAAGTAAATCTATTCGGAGATCCAGAATCAGGAAAGAAGAAAGACGAAACAGGAGAACCTACAGACCCAAAAGAAGAAACAGAAAAGATGGCATCTGACGCAGCAACACCTGCCTCTAAAGGAGATATTAAGCCGCAGCCCATGCGCATTTTTACAGGAAAACGAACCGAAGCAAAGGCTTTTATTGGAAACTTGGAAGACTACTTCGTTTTGAATGATGACAACTATAAGAACAAAGACCAGAAACAGATTCGATTTGCTCTTGCCTGCCTAGGACAGGAACTCGATGATTGGAAGGTTCTAATCAAAGAGGAACTAGACAACGATGAAGAAACGACCCTTATCTGGACGAGTTGGGCCGAATTCAAGAAGCGCTTTTTAGCTGATTGGGGCGAAGTCAACAGCGCACTCAGGGCCCTAAACAATTTGGCCAATCTCAGAGTAGGAGGCGACGTTTCAGTCCCTGAATATATCAGAAAATTCCGCATGGAGATTGGAACTTCAGGATTGAAAGGGACAACCGCACAACTTCAGGCATTTGTTAAAGGACTCCCTGAAAGTATCGCCACCAAAATTCTTGAAGCAAACGTTCTATCAATGAAGGAAGCATATGAAAAGGCAGAACAGCTTCATGGCGCTTGGGAAATGATGCGAGCACTTGGACGCAAACCAGGACAAGGGAACCGCTCTAATTTTAACCGAAACACCAACACTAGGGGCGGATCAACTCGATCAGTTAATGCTATGCCCACTGGACGTTTGACAGACGAACAAAAGGAGGAATACATGAAAACTGGGAAGTGTTTCAGATGTGGAAACCAGGGACATGTTTCAAAAAATTGTCCAAAACGAAACACCACCCCAAATGGCTCCTTCAGGTCCTCCTCATCGTTTCAGAATAAAGGGATCAGATCCATCCCTGAGGATGCGCCCAAGGAAAAGCAAGACAACCCAGTTGCGAGTATCAGAGCGATCCTAGCTGGAATGAAGGCCGATGAACGAGAAGGTCTTCTTAACGAACTCGAAAACGAGGGTTTTTGATCAGGAAGCGTCACACAGCGGTTGGCACTTCCACAACAAATGGATTTTCACAGTTAGCGCTTGATTCTGTAATAGTACGATCGAATAATGACAAGCGCCTTTCTATCACTGTTGAAACGATCGATTTACCCGCTGAAACCTCTGCCCTCATCGATTGTGGAGCAGAAGGGAACTTTATTGACGAAGAAATAACAACAAAACTACCAAAAGAAAAGCTAAGAAAACCAATTCGAGTCAGAAACGCAGATGGAGCAATCAACACAAATGGAATGATCACTCATCGAGTATTAATTCAATATTCAATTGGAGGAAAGCGTCACAGTAACTGGTTCTTAATCACCAAGTTAGGAGACCAACGATTAATCTTGGGAATTCCTTGGTTAGAAGAAAATAACCCGACTATTGATTGGAGAGACAAAACGATTCACCTCATTGATAATCAACGACAAGATGGGACGATCTGGCAACTGGCATTGGACAATCAGTGGGGAGAAGACGACTATTGGATAAGGGTCAAAACATCAGCATCGCAGGCATTAGAACATCAACTGAAAAAAGACGAACCAAAGACAGAATTACCTACGGAATACGAGAAATGGCGATCAGTCTTTGAGAAGAAAGCTTCAGAATGATTTCCTACCTCTAGAACTTGGGATCATGCGATCGAACTGAAAAACGGTTTCACTCCTAAAGTTAGCAAGATCTATCCGTTATCAATTAAAGAGCAATCATCTCTAGACGAATGGATTGAAGAACAACTTACTAAAGGATACATCAGACCGTCAAAATCACCTCAGGCTTCGCCATTCTTCTTTGTTTCCAAAAAGGAAAGCGGAGCGTTAAGGCCATGTCAAGACTACAGGTACCTGAACAATTGGACAATCAAGAACGCATATCCATTACCCCTAGTATCCGACCTCCTTACCAAACTTGCTGGAGCGCAATACTTCACCAAATTAGATCTTCGCTGGGGATACAATAACGTTCGAATCAAGAAAGGTGATGAATGGAAAGCAGCTTTTATCACAAACAGAGGATTATACGAACCAACTGTCATGTTCTTTGGGCTATGCAATTCACCATCTACATTCCAAACCATGATGAACGAATATTTCAGAGATATGATTAACGAAGGATGGCTCATCATTTACATGGACGACATTTTGATTTGTTCCCAAAGCAAGACAGAATTGGAAGAGCGCACAAAATGAATTCTAGACCGATTAGAGGAAAACGAGTTGTTCTTGAAACTGGAAAAGTGTAAATTTGCTGTACAAGAAGTCGAATTTCTGGGAATGATTATATCACCTGGGAAAATACAGATGGATCCTATTAAACTAGCAGGGATAGCCGATTGGCCAATACCAACAACAGTCAAACAAGTTCGATCATTCCTAGGCTTTGGGAACTTCTACCGACGATTCATTGGAAATTTTGCGGCTATAGCAAAACCACTCACCGATTTAACAAAAAAGACGGAGATATTTGAATGGAACGCAGAACGTCAAACCGCTTTTGATACCCTGAAACAACGATTTGCCTCCATGCCAGTTCTCTTAATGCCAAACCCAGCAAAACCGTTTATCCTCCAAACCGACGCCTCTAATAAAGCAATAGGAGCGGTTTTAAAACAAGCGGACGACTCTGGTGCACTGCATCCCTGCGGTTTTATTTCCCACACCCTAACACCAACAGAACAGAACTACCAGATCTATGATAGAGAATTACTTGCTATCATTAGAGGATTAGCAGTTTGGCGTCACCTCTTGCATGGGTCACCTCATACCATCATTGTGCATTGCGATCACAAGAACCTGTCTTATTATAGAACGGCTCAGCGATTGACACCTAGACAGGCCAGATGGTCATCTTTATTATCTGAATTTGACCTTCGGATTGAACATGTACCGGGTGCGAAGGTGTTCGAAGCAGATGCTCTATCTAGACGACCAGATCACATGGGTAATGATGAAGAACAAACCACAGTCACTATGTTACCAAACGATCACTTTATTCGCCTCATCAATAACGATCTAGCCGATGAATTGAAGAAGTACATGGCGAACGATGATTTTGGACGAATTCTGATCGATGTTATTAAAAGACAAAGAGCACCACCAATCAAATCAAAGCTACAAGATTGGACATATACCCATGGCATCGTCTACTACCTCGGAAAGATCTATATCCCTGACCGGATCGAATTAAGGACCAGATTAATCAAAGATACGCATGAAGCATTATCTTCTGGACACCCTGGACGATTAAAAACATTGGCACTTCTAAAACGCGACTACTGGTGGCCAGGAATGTACAGACATGTCAAAGAATGGGTAGAGGGATGCGCACTATGCCAACAGATGAAAGTTAATACTCACCCAAATGCGCCGGCATTAGTCCCTATCCCATCCAAAGCGACACGTCCATTTCAGCAAGTAACCCTTGATTTCATTACCGATCTTCCCATCTCAGACGGATATGACTCAATATTGGTCACGGTGGACCATGGCCTTACGAAGGGGGTAATTTTCACCCCTTGCAACAAGACAATCGATGCTTTAGGGACAGCCGATCTCTACATTTCTGAAATCTTCAAACGCTTTGGACTCCCTGACGTCCTAATCTCTGATAGAGGACCACAGTTCTCCGCCAAGGTATTCCAAGAAATACGAAAAGCATTAGGAATCGATCACAGAATGAGCACCGCCTATCATCCTCAAACAGATGGGGAAACTGAACGCGTCAATCAAGAACTCGAGATCTACCTTCGGATGTTTTGTACTAATGAACCCCACAAATGGAAACCACTCCTACCTATCGCTGAATTCGCACACAATAACCGTTATCATGATACAATAAAAACATCCCCATTCCAACTCATGTATGGAACAGATCCAATCGCCATCCCTACAGCAGCACTCAAGATGACTGCTCCAGCAGCAGAAGAACGCCTTCAGATGCTTCGAAGAGCGAGAGAAGAAGCATTAGCAGCACATGAACTCGCCAGGCAAACAGTTGCTCAAAGATTCAAAGACAAGTCAATTAAATTCGAAAAAGGCGACAAAGTCTGGCTCGAAAACAAGAACCTACACATCCCATATCAATCAAGAAAGCTTGCGCCGAAACGAGAAGGGCCCTTTCAGGTCGAACAAGTCATGGGACCAGTTACATACAAGCTGAAATTACCGAAACAATGGCGCATTCACCCTGTATTTCATGCATCGCTTCTTACCCCATATAAGGAAACATCAATGCATGGACCGAACTTTACCACACCACCTCCCGATATAGTAAATGGACAGGAGGAGTTTGAGATCGAAGCTATCCTTGGACATCGAAAACGCGGAGCAGGTTATCAATATTTGGTTAAATGGAAAGGCTATGGATCGAATGACAATACCTGGGAACCTGAACGCAATCTGGGAAATGCTGCGGACGTTCTGATAGAATATAAGAACAGAAGACGCCTATAGAACTTCATCTATGGCCTATAACCGATCAAAGAAATTCTGGAAAACCCTTTATGCACTCAAAGGACGATTCCTTCCCCCTCGGACTCGTCTATTACCACATCGTCACAATAAGAAACACCTAGTACGACTCCCACACGCACGACGCTACCCAATCACCAGTAGACACACACTCTTCATTTCACCAAGACGACCATTGTCATCATCAAAAGCTATTCAACCGAACCCTGTTGCACCAAGAACGAAAGAACAGGAACAGGAATTCCGAAATCTACAGCAATGGATCCTTTACAAAATGAATATATGGATATTAGATCGACGACGAGATTTACAAGAACATGGATGCGACCGTTTCATGCAATTTTATCATCTCTTCCCACAGAAAATTAGATTCCCCATCGACAATCCTGATGCAACCATTCCACCACCATACGATTCATTAACATGGGAACGCATTCCCCCTCCTTACCCACCAAAACCTCCACACTATCCTACTTATGACTTTGAACCAGGATACCCAAAGACTACTAGCAGAGTCACAGCTCAAGGAGCGTTCATTAGAGAAGACGAATTCACTCGACCAAACACCCCTGAATCACCATCAGACGATGCGCTGTATCACGCCATTCTTGCTCACTCCACAGAATCTGATGGTAACGAAACAGAAGATTCTATGGAAGACCTTTACGTTTGAAGCTTTAGGATAAAAGGCGACCCACCAGCTACCCATTTTCCTCATCCTACTCGATATACAATGTTCGCCTTCGCCATCACCCTCGCCTACCTCATCGCCTTCGTCCTCGCCCTCTTGATCACTGCTTGTGGTCACTGCTACATCGAACCCGTCGCTGCAGCCTCCCCCTTCCTCTCCACCGCCCACGACCTCCCCCTTGAGGTCTTTGTCACCACCACCACCACTATCGACGATTTTATCTGGGCAGACCTCCCAGAACTTCACCAGCATCCAGAAGAACTCGCCCCCATCACCTTTGCCACTCCCACCGTCCAGGACCCGGTCACTCACATCCCCTACGTCCACCGCCCTCGCCACTCGGTCCTCTCCCCTGTCTCCGAAGCCCTCAGCACCCTCGTCGTTGACTTCAACCATCTCTCTGCGCCCCTCGACTCCGTTACCAACCTCATGCTCTCCACTGATCCCCAATGCCTCACCTATGAGGAACGCGACAACCTGTGGGAGCATGCCAAGCAGCTGGAGCGTGTCACGAAAAGTCTCCAATGGCGCATCGAGGCTGCCAACAAGGACCTGGATTCCATCATCAAATGGATTGAATCTAGGAAGGACCATGGCTGGACCACAGACGCACAATGGTAGAAGTCGGTGACTTCTCACATACGAAGAGGGTAATGTTACAGTTTCTTTTCCTCTTCTATGATGGATACTTTATTATTACATCATCATTACCATACGATTTAGCGGACGATTATCTCCTTTTGCTAACGCTTTCACATTTCCTTTCATAGGTAGTTAGCTGCGCTTACTGCGCATTCCCTTTATAGTTTTCCTTGTTCTCAAAACGTATATAAACCCTAGAATACCTTGTACATTCCTCAGTTCCAACTTAATCGAATCATACTCCCAATTTGACTCGAACTCCTCGCTCTCTTTTCCTCGAGCTCGTTGTCGACCTAAAAGACCTTCGTCATCGTTTGACTTAGCGTCCAGAATCTGTCCAGTAGGCTGGGAGCGGACCGAGACTCTGCTTGCCACTGTTGACTTAGAACGAACCACATTGGGAGCATCGATCTTAACAATGATTATGTAATAACAGAGTCCATTAACGAAGGAGAAAGAAATCGTAACATTACCCCCTTCGTATGCAAGAAGTCACCGACTTCTTATCCTGTTCCCCAACCATGGTTTCCGCCATTTGTCCACCCATGATCTCTCCGCGATTTCAACCATTCGGCGATAGTATTGATATCGTGGTTGGCAGTCTCAAACCGCCATTGCAAGGTCCTTGTGATATAATCGAGTTGGACCGTTTGCTCGAGGATTGCATCGCGTTCTTCATCCGTGACGGTGTGGGGATCGGTAGTGAGGGCGACGTTGAGCATGGTGTTGAGGGGGCCGGCAAAGAGTTGATAATCGACGATGAAGGTGGCGAGAGCTTCCTGAGCTCAGAGAAGGGATGCGTTAGGAGTCCAGGCAAGAACCGGCGCTGGGGGTGCGGGGAGGGGTGCTTCTTCCTCAATAAGAAGGTCGGCAAGCTTGTCTGGGTGCTGGTGGAGATTGGTGATGGTGGAGGAAGGGGAGGCCGGCCAGGCTGGGAAAAGGTACTCGTTGATGGTGGTGGTGGTGGTAACGAAGACCTCAATGGGGAGGTCATGGGTGGTGGTGAGGAAGGGGGAGGCGGCAACGAGCGAATTATCATAATAATGGCCACATGCTGTGACCAGAAGGGCGAAGGCAAATGCGAGAAGGTAGGTGATGGTAACGATGGCGGCGTGCATGCTGTATCAATAAAATGGGGAATCGAGTCCATCAAGTGTGGTTTAAATATCCCAAATTTCATCGTCGGAGTCCAAAGCTAAGATCTCTTCGATTTCGGGTTCTCTGGTCCTGAGAAAGTTCTCATGAGAGTGCCTGGCCACCTCTTCCTGTTCTGATTGGGTTCCTACGTTGTCAGGGTGTGGAATACAAATTTGGTCAGGGCGCTCGTGTCATGTGACATGTACCTCTGGGTTATTTATGCTGTCCTGTATCGCTTGGTTCAGAAGAACGTAATATTGCTCGGTTGCAAGTGCTATTTCCATTTGTGCTCGTGTGCGATTAAAATTTTCACTTCCCCTTATATTCATTCGTCATTCATATTGCCATTGTTCCGCGGAGATGTCTCTGCCAAGCTGAATAATCCTTTGTAAAGCTTCTGATAGTTCAGGAAAGGTTCGTTGTAACCAAACCCTGTGAAAAATGTTATCGTATTGAAAACAAGGGTGAACCGATGCTGGGAAGTAATGTGATTCGGCTTCTTGAAACGTGGGTAGTTCTCCTAGATCAAAAGAGAGGCGGTGATACTGGGGAAGATACTTTGATAAAGCGTTATATGGGATCTCTGTGTGTCCTTGCAGATGTGTTTGCTTGTGAGGAGGTAATCGTGATACTTTAGGCGGTTTTGACATCATTGGAACATATTTCAGTTTTTGATAAATAGATAACGTTCATTTGGAGGGATGTTTAAAGGCAGGAATGAACATCTGCGTGATGGAGTATCTGGTTTTGACAGTAGGGGTATATCTTCCAACTGTTCTGCAAAATCTTTTGACATAACGGATATTATGCTTTAGTTGGAGGTTGGTGCGGTAGTAAGTCATTTTCTTCTGAATCGTTTCAGAGGTTCCTTCTGCTTTTATATTCAGTCAAGATATCTGCAGCATTGCTTAAGTGTCGTTCTGGCTCCCATGTATTGTCATTTGCTCCATAGCCTCTCCATTTGACTAAGTAGTGATAACCAGCTCCACGTTTTCGATGTCCAAGGATAGCCTCGATCTCAAACTCTTCTTGTCCATTGACCATATCAGGGGATGGCATTGTAAAATTTGGTCCGTGCATTGAAGTTTCCTTATATGGGGTGAGGAGTGATGCATGAAACACAGGGTGAATGTGCCATTGTTTTGGTAATTTCAATTTATAAGTAACTGGTCCCATGACTTGTTCAACCTGGAAGGGTCCTTCCCGTTTTGGTGCTAGCTTTCTTGATTGATATGGAATGTGGAGATTCTTGTTTTCGAGCCAGACTTTGTCACCTTTTTCGAATCTGATCGACTTGTCTCTGTATCTATGAGTGACCATTTGTCTAGCAAGTTCGTGAGCAGCTAGAGCTTCTTCTCTAGCTTTTCGAAGCATCTGAAGGTGTTCTTCTGCTGCTGGTGCGGTCATCTTGATTGCTGCTGTAGGGATAGCGATTGGATCTGATCCGTACATAAGTTGAAATGGTGATGTCTTTATTGTGTCATGATATCGGTTATTATGTGCAAATTCAGCGATGGGTAGTAGTGGTTTCCATTTATGGGGTTCATTTGCGCAGAACATTCGAAGATAAATTTCGAGTTCTTGATTTACACGTTCAGTTTCTCCATCTGTCTGAGGATGATAGGCTGTGCTCATCCTGTGGTCGATTCCTAGAGCTTTTCGTACCTCTTGAAATACTTTGGCAGAGAATTGCGATCCTCTATCAGAGATTAAGATGTCAGGGAGTCCAAAGCGTTTAAAGATTTCAGAGATGTAGAGGTCTGCAGTTCCTAGAGCGTTGATCGTCTTGTTGCAAGGGATGAAAATTACCCCCTTCGTAAGGCCATGGTCCACCGTGACCAATATAGAGTCGAAACCATCAGAAATAGGAAGATCAGTGATGAAGTTGAGTGTGACCTGCTGAAATGGGCGTGTAGCTTTTGATGGAATAGGGATTAATGCCGGTGAATTTGGGTGAGTATTGACTTTCATCTGTTGGCAAAGTGCGCAACCTTCAACCCATTCTTTGACATGTCTATACATTCCAGGCCACCAATAATCACGCTTCAAAAGCGCCAGTGTTTTCAATCATCCAGGGTGTCCGGAAGATAATGCTTCATGTATCTCCTTGATTAATTGAGTGCGCAACTCAATTCGATCAGGAACATAGATCTTGCCTAGGTAATAAACGATACCGTGAATATACAGTGACTCACAAAAGGTTTCCAATGTTTTGTGAATTTATGTTGAGTGACTTGTAGTATGGGAAATAAATTACATAAAAATGTGGGAAAATCAGAATACATAGTTTAGCATGTATAGAATTAGATAAACAAGCATCATTACGTTAGCAACACTTTTGATGGAGATAGAAAATGTTTAAGTCAGATTGCTCATTGGAAACCTTTTGTTGCCAATGCAAGAATGGCATTTTATGCACCCTCAAGGTCATATGACTGATCCTAAAGTCATGTGACAATGTCAGAGAAGCTAAAATAAAACCAAACAACCACAAACATCACTCACACCTGATCCTGTAATCACTCAATGACACACAATGCCTCACCCCCCTGGTGGCCAATCACCACATGCCATCTTCAATATGGCTAGTTTTAACATATGGAAGAGCTTCACATTGAACTGGAAACACATTCACAGCCTTCTCAGGTTATCTGGTGCCAATTGTGGAAGGATGTCAGATGAGACTGTGACAACTGTCAAACATAACTGATCCTACATCTCCTCTTGCATTACTGTAGAAGACAATGAAGCCATGTTAATATCTAGAATAGCAGCTCAGAGGCCACTCTCTGTCCCTTCATTAGTTTGTAAAGCCAGGCAAGGACCCTCTGACACCATGAGCCCCAATAATGTAACAGACATTCCCTCAACATTCAGTGTCACCTGCAGACTGCATTGGCCAAGCTTCTGCCCAGCAATATTTCCTCATATATCACCCTAAACAACTGATATCAGCCTCATTTCACTACATTGACCCCTTCTGGCATTCTATGGTCAAGCACAGCTCATTAATGTTGTGACTGGCAGGAACTGTCAGCCTTTTCATCTTCAGCACAGCCCTGATGTCTGGCCTATTTGCATATGTTATAGTAGTGGAGGTTCAGATAGACTCATGAACAACATTATGAAGCAATCTAGCAAACTTTTTGGCTACCTGTGCAATTATCAGGGGAAGTTCAGTAAATGGGCCAGGATGGCACATTGCACATTCCACTGCTTAAGCCATCATTGCCTGCAATCAGGTAACCTGAGAAGTTTGGAAACATGTTTCCAGTTCAATGTAAAGCTATTCCATGTGTTAAAACTAGCCATATTGAAGATGGCATGTGGTGATTGGCCACCAGGGGGGTGAGGCATTGTGTGTCATTGAGTGATTACAGGATCAGGTGTGAGTAATGTTTGTGGTTGTTTGGTTTTATTTTAGCTTCTCTGACATTGTCACATGACTTTAGGATTAGTCACATGACCTTGAGGGTGCATAAAATGCCATTCTTGCATTGGCAACAAAAGGTTTCCAATGAGCAATCTGACTTGAACATTTTCTATCTCCATCAAAAGTGTTGCTGACATAATGTTGCTTGTTTATCTAATTTTATACATGCTAAACTATGTATTCTGATTTTTCCACATTTTTATGTAATTTATTTCCCATACTAGAAGTCACTCAACATAAATTCACAAAACATTGGAAACCTCACTGTATGTCCAGTCTTGCAGTTTTGATTTAATCGGCGGCGCCCTTTGTTTAGTGATAACTTCAATGAGGATGCGTCCAAAATCATCATTTGCCATATATTTCTTTAATTCACTGGCAAGATCATCATTGATTAGTCAAATAAATTGATCATTTGGCAGAACAGTGACAGTAGTTTGTTCTTCATCGTTTCCCATGTGATCTGGCCGTCTGGATAATGCATCTGCTTCGAACATTTTTGTTCCAGGTACATGTTCAATACGAAGATCAAATTCAGATAACAATGATGACCACCGAGCTTGTCGAGGTGTTAATCGTTGAGCCGTTCTGTAATAGGATAGGTTCTTGTGATTGCAGTGCACAACAATAGTATGAGGTGATCCATGCAGAAGGTGACGCCAAACTGCCAACCCTTTAATGATGGCAAGTAATTCTCTATCATAGATCTGATAGTTCTGTTCCGTTGGTGTTAGAGCGTGGGAAATGAAACCACAGGGGTGTAGTGCACCAGAGTCATCCACTTGTTTTAATACTGCTCCTATTGCCTTGTTAGAGGCGTCGGTTTGGAGGATAAACGGTTTTGCTGGGTTTGGCATCAAGAGAACTGGCATAGAGGCAAATCGCTGTTTCAAAGTATCAAAAGCGGCTTGACGCTCTGTGTTCCAATCAAATATCTCCATCTTCTTTGTTAAATCAGTGAGCGGTTTTGCTATAGCCGCAAAATTTCCAATTGTTGGTAGAAGTTCCCAAAGCCTAGGAATGATCGAACTTGTTTAACCATTGATGGTACTGGCCAATCAGCTATGCCTGCAAGTTTGATAGGATCCATTTGTATCTTCCCTGGTGAAATGATCATGCCTAGAAATTCGACTTCTTGAACAGCAAATTTGCATTTTTCTAATTTCAGGAACAGATCATTCTCTTCCAACTGGTCAAGGACTCTCTTCGTTTGCTCTTCTAGTTCGTTCAGGTTCTGAGAGCATATCAGGATGTCATCCATGTAGATGATGAGCCATCCTTCATTAATCATGTCTCTAAAGTATTTGTTCATCATAGTTTGGAATGTAGATGGCGAATTGCATAGGCCAAAGAACATAACAGTTGGTTCGTATAATCCTCTGTTGGTAATGAAACCAGCTTTCCATTTGTCCCCTTTCTTGATCCTGACGTTATTATACCCCCATCGGAGGTCTAATTTGGGGAAATATTGTGTGCCAGCGAGTTTTGTAAGGAGATCGGATACTAGGGGTAATGGATATGCGTTCTTGATTGTCCAATTGTTTAAATATCTATAATCTTGACATGGCTGAAGTGCCCCACTTTCCTTCTTTGAGACAAAGAAAAACGGCGATGCTTGAGGAGATTTTGACAGTTTGATGTATCCTTTAGCTAGCTGCTCTTCAATCCATTCGTCTAGTGATGACTGTTCTTTGATTGATAATGGATAGATCTTGCTAACTTTAGGATTAAAACTGGTTTTCAAATCGATAGCATGATCCCAAGTTCTGGAGGTTGGGAACCGCTCTGATGCCTTTTTCTCAAAGACTGAGCGCCACTTCTCATATTCCGATGGTAACTCTGTTTTTGGTTCATCCTTTTTCAACTGATGTTCTAATGCTTGAGACATTGATGTCTTGACTCTGATCCAGTAATCGTCTTCTCCCCATTGTTGATTGTCCAACGCCATTTGCCAGATAGTTCCTTTGTTCCGTTGTTCATTGATGAGATGTATCGTTTTATCTCTCCAATCAATAGTAGGGTTATTTTCTTCTAACCAAGGGATTCCCAAAATTAATCGTTGATCTCCCAGTCTGGTGATTAAAAACCAGTTGCTGTATCGTTTTCCTCCAATTGAATATTGAATGTGGACTCGATGTGTGATCATTCCATTAGTGTTAACCGTTCCATCTGCATTTCTGACTTTAATTGGTTTTTGCAATTTTTCTTTTGGTAACTTGGTGGTTACTTCTTCGTCAATAAAATTTCCTTCTGCTCCACAATCAATTAGAGCCGAGGTTTCAGGAGGTAAATCAGACGTCTCCACAGAAATTGAAAGGCACTTGTCATTATTCGATCTTACTATTACAGAATCAAGTGCTAACTGTGAATGTTCATTTGTTATGGAAGTGCCAACCGCTGTGTGATGCTTCCGGGTTAAAAACCCTCATTCTCAAGTTCATTGAGAAGACCTTCTCGTTCATTGGCCTTCATTCCGGCAAGGATCGCTCTGATGCTTGCAACTGGGTCGTCTTTCTTTTCCTTGGGCGCATCTTCAGGGATAGACCTGATTCCCTTATTCTGAAATGATGAGGAGGCCCTGAAGGAGGCGTTTGACGTGGTGTTTCGTTTGGGACAATTCCTTGAAACATGCCCCTGGTTTCCACATCTGAAACATTTCTCAGATTTCATGTATTCCTCCTTTTGTTCATCTGTCAAACATCCTGTGGGCATTGTATTTACTGATCGGGTTGATCCTCCCTTGTTATTGGTGTTTTGATTAAAATTAGCACAGTTCCCTCGTCCTGTTTTTCGCCCAAGCGCTTGCATCATCTCCCAAGCGCCATGGAGTTGTTCTGCCTTCTCGTATGCTTCTTTCATTGATAGAACATTCACTTCAAGGATCTTTGTAGCGATGCTTTCAGGGAGCCCCTTGACAAAGGCCTGGAGCTGCGCAGTTGTTCCTTTCAAACCTGAAGTACCGATCTCCATGCGGAATTTTCTGATATATTCAGGGACAGAAACATCGCCCCCTACTCTGAGATTGGCCTGATTGTTCAGCGCTCTCAGAGCGCTATTAACTTCACCCCAATCGGCTAAGAAGCGTTTTTTGAATTCTGCCCAGTTTGTCCAAGTAAGGGTTGTTTCTTCTTCATCGTCTAATTCATCCTTGATCAGGACTTTCCAATCATCGAGTTCCTGCCCAAGACAGGCAAGAGTAAATTGAATCTGTTTCTGTGCTTTGCCTTTATAGTTATCGTCATTCAAAACAAAGTAATCTTCAAGGCTTCCAATGAAAGCCTTTGCTTCAGTTTGTTTTCCTGTAAACACATGCATAGGCTGCGGTTTGATATCTCCTTTAGAGGCAGGTACTGCTGTGTCAGATGCCATCTTTTCTGTTTCTTCTTTCGGATCTGTAGGTTCTCCTGTTTTGTCTTTCTTCTTTCCTGATCCTGGGTCTCCAAATAGATTTGTTTCGATCTGTTTCTGTTCTTGGAACTCTATCCAAGGCTGTAGCTCTCCTTCCCTGAGTGCGTAGCGCTTTCGTCCTGCAATATCAGCAAAGTCGAGATATTTGTTCCACCAGGAGAGTTCTGGTTTGTCTGTAGGTGGTTTGAATAGCAAAAGAAATCCTTCTTCGTGTTCTTCGTTTATCCAATCAATCCAAACGTCGTCTGGGAAGGCGTCCTCTGGTCCTTCAATGTAATCTGATTACCTTCAAAGAGGGATTCTGGTACTGGTTCGTTCTTTTTCTTAGTTCTTGAGCGGAAAAACCACCCTGTTCCTGTAGTTGATGGAAAGACTTCCTTTTGGTCTAGATAGTACTTTTGTCTGAAACGGACAGAGCCGTTTGGGGGTCTGAGGTTCGAGGTTCTGGTATCAATGGTGTCTGGCTAGTGTAGAAACACTGAGCAATCTGGGAGTTCCAACTTGTGTTAGGATCGATGCTCTCAACACAGTTTGTTCTAAGTCAACAGTGGCAAGCAGAGTCTCGGTCTGTGTTAAGATCGATGCTCTCAACGCAATTCATTCTAAGTCGACAGTGGCAAGCAGAGTCTCGGTCTGCTCCCAGCCTACTGGACAAGTTCTGGACATTAAGTTAAACAATGACAAAGGTCAAACAAACGACGAGCTCAAAGAGATGAGAGTGAGGAGTTTCGTTCAGAGGTTGAGAGAAGAATTCGATTAAGTTGGAACTAAAGAAAACTACTTTACAAAGGGTTTATATACGTAAAAGAACAAGAGAAATATAAAAGGAAACGTACAGCTAAATACCTAAGAAAGGAAATGTGAAGGTAAAGTAGCTAAAGGAGATGAGCGTCCATGAAATGCATAGTGATGGTTATGTAATAAACAAGTCCGTTAATGAAGAGAGAAGAAAATTGTAACATTACCCCCTTTGTATGCAAGAAGTCACCAACTTCTTACCCTGTTCCCCATCTGTGGTTCCCGCCGTTTGTCCAACCATGATCCCTTCGTGACTTCAACCACTCCGCTATAGTGTTGACGTCATGGTTAGCGGTCTCAAACCGCCACTGCAAGGTCCTTGTGATATAATCAAGTTGGACTGTTTGCTCGAGGATTGCGTCACGTTCTTCATCTGTGACGGTGTGGGGGTCGGTGGTGAGGGCAGTATTGAGCATGGCGTTGAGAGGTCCGGCGAAGAGCTGATAGTCGACGATGAAAGTGGCAAGGGCTTCCTGAGCCCGAAGAAGCGTGGCGTTAATTCAGGGAAGGTTCGTCGTAACCAAACCCTGTGATAAATGTTGTCATATTGAAAACAAGGGTGAACTGATGCTGGAAGGTAATGTGATTCGGCTTCCTGAAACGTGGGTAACTCCCCTAGATCAAAAGAGAGGCGGTGGTACTGAGGGAGATATTTTGGTAAGGCGTTATATGGAATCTCTGTGTGTCCTTGCAGATGTGTTCACTTGTGAGGAGGTAGTCGTGATACTTTGGGCGGTTTTGACATCATTGGAACATATTTCAGTTTTTGATATATGGAGAGCGTTCGTTTGGAGGGGTGTTTAAAGGCAGGAACGAACATCTGCGTGACAGAGTATCTGGTTTTGACAGTAGGAGTGTATCGTCCAACAGTTCTGCAGAATCTTTTGACATAACGGATATTATGCTTTAATTGGAGGTTGGTGCGATAATAAGTCATTGTGTTTGACTGTTTCAGAGGTTTCTTCTGCTTTTATACTCTACCAGAATATCCGCAGCATTGTCTAGATGTCGTTCTGGTTCCCAGGTATTGTCATTTGCTCCATAGCCTTTCCTGTTACAGTTTTCTTTTCCCTTCGTTTATGGACTTATTCATTATATAATCATTGTTATGCGTTTCATGGACGCTCATCTCCTTTAGCTACTTTACCTTCACATTTCCTTTCTTAGGTATTTAGCTGTACGTTTCCTTTTATATTTCTCTTGTTCTTTTACATATATAAACCTTCTTGTAAAGTAGCTAGACTCCAGTTCCAACTTAATCGAATTCTACTCTCAACCTCTGAACAAAACTCCTCGCTCTCATCTCTTTGAGCTCATTGTTTGTTTGACCTTTGTCATCGTCTGACTTAGTGTCCAGAACTTGTCCAGTAGGCTGGAAGCAGACCGAGACTCTGCTTGCCACTGTTGACTTAGAATGAACTGTGTTGAGAGCATTGATCTTAACACAAGTTGGAACTCACAGAACCGCTCAGTGTTTCTACACTAGCCAGACACCATGGATACCAGAACCTTGAACCTCAGACCCCCGAACGGCTCTGTCCGTTTCAGATGAAAATATTATCTAGATCGACGAGAGGTTTTTCCGTCGACTACAGGAACAGGGTGGTTTTTCCGCTCAGGAACTAAGAAAAAGAACGAACCAGTACCAGCATCCCTCTTTGAAGGTGATTATATTGAAGGAAACGGAAAAGACGTCTTCCCAGATAACGTTTGGATTGATTGGGTCAACGAAGATCTAGAGGAGGATTTTTATTCTCTATTTTACCCACCCACTGAAGAACCAGAATCCTCCTGGTGGAACGAATTTCTCAGTCTCTCCAGAGCACCACCACAGGACCGATACGCACTCCAAGACAAAGGGTTACAACCTTGGAAAGAATTCCTAGAACAGAAACAGATCGAACAAAGTCTATTTGGAGATCCAGAATCAGGGAAGAAGAAAGACGAAACAGGAGAACCTACAGATCCGAAAGAAGAAACAGAAAAGATGGCATCTGACGCAGCAACACCTGCCTCTAAAGGAGATATCAAACCGCAGCCCATGCGTGTTTTTACAGGAAAACGAACTGAAGCAAAGGCTTTTATCGGAAGTCTAGAAGATTATTTTGTCTTAAATGACGATAACTATAAAGGCAAAGCACAGAAACAGATTCGATTTACTCTTGCCTGTCTTGGGCAGGAACTCGACGATTGGAAAGTCCTGATCAAGGATGAATTAGACAATGAGGGAGAAACAACCCTTACTTGGACGAACTGGGCAGAATTCAAGAAGCGTTTCTTAGCCGATTGGGGAGAAGTCAATAGCGCTCTCAGAGCGCTGAACAATCTAGCCAATCTTAGAGTAGGGGGCGACGTTTCAGTCCCTGAATATATCAGAAAATTCCACATGGAGATTGGAACTTCAGGATTGAAAGGGACAACCACACAACTCCAGGCATTTGTTAAAGGACTCCCTGAAAGTATCGCCACCAAAATCCTCGAGGCGAACGTTCCATCGATGAAGGAAGCATATGAAAAAGCAGAACAGCTTCATGGCGCTTGGGAAATGATGCGAGTGCTTGGATGCAAACCAGGACAAGGGAACTGCTCTAATTTTAACCGAAACACCAACACTAGGGGAGGATCAACCCAATCAGTAAATGCGATGCCCACTGGACGTTTGACAGATGAACAAAAGGAGGAATACATGAAATCTGGAAAATGTTTCAGATGTGGAAACCAGGGGCATGTTTCAAGGAATTGTCCCAAACGAAACGCCACGTCAAATGCCTCCTTCAGGGCCTCCTCATCGTTTCAGAATAAGGGAATCAGATCTATCCCTGAAGATGTGCCCAAGGAAAAGAAAGACGACCCGGTTGCAAGTATCAGAGTGATCCTTGCTGGAATGAAGGCCGATGAACGAGAAGGTCTTCTCAATGAACTCGAGAATGAGGGTTTTTAACCCGGAAGCGTCACACAGCGGTTGACACTTCCATAACAAATGGACATTCACAGTTAGCGCTTGATTCTGTAATAGTAAGATCAAATAATGACAAGCGCCTTTCAATTTCTGTGGAGACGTCCAATTTACCCACTGAAACTTTGGCTCTAATCGATTGTGGAGCAGAAGGGAATTTTATTGACGAGGAAGTAACAACAAAACTACCAAAAGAAAAGTTAAGAAAACCGATTCGAGTCAGGAACGCAGATGGAACAATCAACACAAATGGAATGATCACCCATCGGGTGTTAATTCAATATTCAATTGGAGGAAAGCGTCACAGTAACTGGTTCTTAATCACCAAGTTAGGGGACCAGCAATTAATCTTGGGAATTCCTTGGTTAGAAGAAAATAACCCAACCATTGATTGGAGAGACAAAACAATCCACCTCATTGATGATCAACGACAAGATGGAGCAATCTGGCAACTGGCACTGGACAATCAATGGGGAGAAGACGACTATTGGATTAGGGTTAAAACATCAGCATCGCGAGCTCTTTACACTCCCCCACGTGTTCCCGGTGGACTCCCAGTGCAGTTCCAGGAATTCCCGGGAATTCCCGGGACTGGGGTGGGAGTGGAAATGTATATTGTCACAGTCAAAAATACGAGGAATGACCAGGACTGGCTGACCAGTCCTAGCCATTTCTCACAATTCCCCAGGATTCCCGAGGACTGACCTCACTGGGAGTCCCGGGGAATCCATGGGTCGAGCATGGAGGGTGAGCCTTTATATACTATTTGTTACATGTGTCACGTGTCACGGCACATCTGTTGAACGTTCAACGCGACGCGCCGTTGATCATCACGTGATGTTGTCAAATGCGTGACACATTGCGACGTGGTCACGCATGCAAAGCTATGCCCTCCCGCTCATCAAGGTCTGCAGCACCGCGCTCTCCACCACCGCGATCGACCCGATCGACCCGCAAGCGCACCCAATCAACAACATCCATCAGGAGCATTGAGGAATCGCGCAAGAAGCCAAAGGCCAGCGAAGAGGGACCGAGCAGAACAAGGTGCGCCGCCGGCTCTATTTACAAAACATCGATTTTACTCACTCCCCGTACCATCACCGTCACCCCACCCACATCGTCACTCACTCACTCCATCCGCATCCAAATCCACACCACCTGCGCCCACACGGCTTTGCTCACGCATTGCCGCACTGGCATCGTCGCACTGGCCACATCACAGGTGTGTTTTCTGCACCCACTCTCATGTACCAGCTAACAAACACACTCCCTCACACATGACTATTCCCTGCGCACCATCGCACTGGCCACAGGTGCGTTTTTCGCACCCACTCTATGCACCAACTAACCCTCACTCGCGCCGCCCTTATCAACGCCGCCCTATCCACGCCGCCATGCTGCCCTCGCTCGCGCCGCCCTTGTCTGCACCACCCCCGTCGCCCTTGCCCACTCCCTGCTCGCCCTCGCCGTCAATCATAGGTACGTACTCAGGTTTGATACACAAACAACCTGCTCACTCCCAGCGCTCACACTCGATCCCCTCGCCAACGTGCACCTCCCCCATCTGCCCATGCCCACGCCCACGCCCACGCCCACGCCCACGCCCATGCCCACGCCCACGCCCACGCTCATGCACCTGTGCCCATACCCATTCCACCACAGGTACATGTTTCCTGTACCTAGACATGGTCTCTGCTAATCAATTGTGCTCTCTGTCCTCATTGACTATCCCTGTACCTGCCTCCATACCCATTCAATACCAATGTAATACCAATATACTATAATGTAGAGCTGAAAAAATTCTTTTTGACAGTGGTGTCTCAATTGCACCCCCACCACGTCCTAAATCATCTTTAGTGTTTCCATCTAAGGTTGCAGTCCATCAGTCTGCACGTTTACGAAGGGAAGTTGATAGCAATGATGGGGAGTCAGACTCAGGTAAGACAAAATGCTGTATTTTGTGAGTAGAATAATTATGGTTATTCAGGAAGTAAAGAGAGAAGTTCTGGCAGTGAACACCATGATGGTTCTGAGAAGGACAGTAATAATGGTAGCCATGATGAGTCAGCAGAAGGGGTTGAGAACATAGAGGATTTGGAGGCATTGGAAGAAATCCAAGAGGCTGAGGCTCAGGAGGTTAGCCATCTAGCCATTCCACAAATGATTTGCTGAATGAATATCTGAATAGGGTATAGCAGATATGGAAAAGGATCATCCTGAAAGTGATATGCAAAAGGGAAAAGTAAAAGTAAGTCTGCATTTAGGAATTTAAATTTTGGCACCAATGGAATATATTCTAAACATATTTATGAATAGGAAACAGATAATATGGAGCATCCTCTAGGTGAAATGGAGAAGGGAAAAGGAAAGGTATGTTCAACCCATGTAAATAATTTATGCAAATGAAAATTAGGAGCAGGAATCTGAAATTGGAATGGAGGAAAATGTGAATAGGGCTGATTCTGGAAATGTATATGATGAAGGCAAGTCAATTTTATTATACTTTGAAAGCTATCTCACCACTTGAAGATGTTCCTATGGGCTCCCCACCACCATTGGAAGGTTCATCTCGCACATCAGGTGCTATATTGAGAGGAAAAGCCTTGGGTAACATTTTCAATCATGGTGACATGCAGGAGCAGCCTATTGTTGGTGAGGTACAGGAAGGGATAGTCAAGTTGTTCAGCAGCCTGGCTGATGCAGATGCCAACCTTACACCCTTGGTTATCAAGACTAAGGTGGAGTCTAACATTTCCCCTGTGCTGAGGAAGGTGGCTAGGTGTTGCTCTCCCATACAGAGTGAGTTGTTGATTATGATTTGAATCATTTTTTCATTGAAAAGCTTCAAGAGGGTAGGCAATACATTCTTGTGCTTCAAGATGGGCACTGGGACCTGAAGGGACGCTATGAGATTGCCCTTGAAGAAAATGAAAGGATTAAGTGGACATATGAAGATGGAAATCCATGTTTGACCTTATGTGTTGTAAGTGAATGAATGAATGATACTTTGTTTATAACACTCAATCTCCATGAACTCAGAATGCTACTAACCCCCTGGACTCTACAAGAAGTGGCAGTAGTGCTCCACATCCCTCTGTCTCTGTGTCTGCACCTTTGCAGGGTCAAGCAACTCAAGATCTCTCTAAGGATGCACTTGTTGCCTTGCTCAAGATTGATAAGGCATTAGTTACTGATTCTAAGAACATTGGCATCAGACAATATTATGCCAGGTACAAAGCATGCCTGGAAGTTCAACAAACTGTCAATGAGATGTTAAATAATGGGACTTGGCCTGGCAAGAAGCCAACAACTGCTTCTATCATTCAGATTTTTGCATCCAAAACTGCCTGGTTTACATATGTTGTGCCTGCCTTCTGTGATATCAACAACTATCCAGATATCAAGGAGTGGTTGGAAGGAGAAGATGACTGCCCCACTAGCTTGGAAATCTGGGGCAAGGAGAAATTAACTTATACATTTGCTGAACTCAAGCAGGAGAAAGAAAAGAGGAATAGCAGTAAGGTGGAGAAGCAGAGGAGGAAGAATGAAGCTAAAATGAATGAGTCATCTGGGTCCAAGGGTGCAGGTCAGTCTAAGAAAAGCAGGAGAATCAAGTAAGCCATGACATGTGTCAATATGTTTACATTTCTTTAAGTAGATGAATATAGTGATGTGTTTCAATATGTTTGCCAAGTCAGCTGGCTATTGGTGATAATGTTGGTCCTTAGTCATGTTCCTGGTGTTGCAGCACAGGAAGAAAATCCATTCCCTAATATCACCTTCAAAATGTTTAACAAATTTGTGGAAAATCACTTCAGCTCTAATGTAACTTTGTCAACAGTTTTGATGACACTCCTGACTGTCACTCAGAACACTGATCTCCTTAGTCTGCATTTCCGTCAGAAGAGTGCTGCAGGCAAGAATGAGAAAACTATAGCTGTAACTGGTTGGATCAGCTGTCTTGGAAAGGCATTAGATGACAGGCTGAAAGAAACAGAGTCTCATTTGTTGAAAAAATCTGACCCAAATGTACAAATGCCAGGCAGAGGTGTTAGTTTTGCATTGAGTTTGAAAGTTGAGGCCCTGGCATTATTTCTGGGTTTGAATCCATGTAATAGTGCTGGTGTATTTAAAAGAAAGTTAAAACCAATCTCACACAAGATATTGGAACCTGTCTATGTCATATGCCCTGGAGTGGCCATTTGTCAGACCTCCATCTGTAATAATGCTGCACTGTATCAATGGACAAGGCAGAGAGACATTCCCCTTGTATCACTAATCAAGGATTTCACAAATCATGAGAATGTACCTGTCCTTTCTGGATACTGTAAAAAATGTAGGACAACATATTACATGGATCATGAGAATACACCCACAACTGAGGCTGCATCTGAAAGGGTGTATCTTAATGATGCTAGATACATCAAAATAGGGCAGATATTATGGGTTGACCGCAAGTTTACCTCTGCTGTACTAAGTGCTATGCATAGCTTTCATGCATCAGCATCAGCATATGAAGATTTCTGGAATGATGCATTTAAAGAAGTAAGGGCAGTCACTAGACGTCATATTTGGCAAGCCTTTGTCCAGGAATCTGTGCGCTTCATTGTATCAGAGTCAAATACAAATCTTACAATAGGTGACAATCTTTCCATAGATGAGGTAACATCAGAGGCATTCAATATCCTTGGGGAAAATGGTATCATCAGAGTTTCTGAAGGTCATGAATGTGCTGAATGCACACAAAAGTATAAAAATACTGCTGATGTTATTGTGGAAAATGATGGATCTGCAACACTGGGAATGGATGATGTCACACTAAACTCAGGAAACCAAGCAGCTGGTCATGCAACTGATGATGACAGTGCACCTGTGAGGCTTGTTGTAATGGATGGCATGGTCATTGGCCATACCCATTGTGCCTATGCCAACTGTACCAATGACCTCCAAAATGCACGTGGAGGTGTTTACTGTGCCTATCATGAGATTCACTTAGGTGGGCTTTGTCATGTTTCAGGGTGCTCAAGTCCCAGAATACAAGGTACAAAGGCATGTAGACAGCATGAACATCTCTGGAACAGATACCTTGTAACACACAGGCAACAGACATTGGGAGGTTATAGAAGAGCACTCAGAAGGAGGCCAGATGAGAACTTGCCTTGGGCACCAGAAACATCTACAAATGCACAGCCCCATGATGTCAATCAACCCACACAAAGGGAAAGACATAACTTCACACCTCCTCGATTTTATTGTGTTGAAACCATATGTGCTCCATGTGGAGTTGTCATTGCTTGGGCAAAATTTGCAAAGGCAGAATCACCTGCTAACATCTTGCAATTTTTAGAGAGTGTCTATCCCATACCAGAGTCCAGGCCTAACTATGTTTGTATTGATAAGGCATGCTTGGTTCTCCATTCTTGTTTGATAAATGGTAGTTGGGAGGAGTGGAAGAACACAACAAGGTTTATTGTTGACTCTTATCATTATGTCAACCACCGGACAACAGATGAGTTGTGCCAGACCTGGTGCAATCCTGCACCCCTAAATGGCTCTGCACCAAACCTGGTAGTGGCAGAAAGAAATGCTCAAGGACAAGTATATTTCAAGCGTGCCTTTAATACACAAGCCTGTGAACAACTAAATGCATGGTTAGGTGGCTTTGAGCAGATATTGAATAGAATGGTGTCATGGAATTTCAATTGGTTTTTGCATGTTATGCTATCCTACCATACTAAATGTGTTATTGAAAAGCAAAATTCAAAAGAGATGGAACCTGATGAGGTAGAAGAAGGAGAATAGGTGCTGGATAAAAGGTTCTGATATGCTCCTATGAATGAGTAGATATAAAAATTGTAGCAGTGAAAAACTGATTTGACAAAAATGGAATTTCTGAACAATGCATAATAGTATAGAGGAGTATAATCCAGGGATGCCTAATAATTTCATTGTTAACAGCACAACAGCTTGACAATCCACAATAGTATAGAGGAGTATAATCCAGGGATGCCTAATAATTTCATTGTTAACAGCACAACAGCTTGACAATCCACAATAGTATAGAGGAGTATAATCCAGAGATTCCTGATAATTTCATTGTTAACAGCACAACAGCTTGACAATCCAAAATAGTATAGAGGAGTATAATCCAGAGATTCCTGATAATTTCATTGTTAACAGCACAACAGCTTGACAATCCACAATAGTATAGAGGAGTATAATCCAGAGATTCCTGATAATTTCATTGTTAACAGCACAACAGCTTGACAATTCACAATAGTATAGAGGAGTATAATCCAGAGATTCCTGACAATTTCATTGTTAACAGCACAACAGCTTGACAATCCACAATAGTATAGATTATAATCCATAACAGTGTAAATATGGTGGGAATAATCAGGAATAGTGGTGTGTGTAAGTATGGTGGGAAAATAGTGTGTAAATAGTGTGGGAATATGGAGAAGACCATGGTGGGAAATAGTGTGTGTGTGATATGGTCAAAATAAGGACAGGAACAGTGGTGTGTATAAGTATTGTGGGAAAATAGTGAGTGTAAAATAGTCAAGATAAGGACAGGAACAGTGGTGTTGGTGGAAAAATTGTGTAAATAGTGTGGGAATATGGAGAGGACCATGGTGGGAAAATAGTGTGTGTGATATGATCAAAATAGGGACAGGAACAGTGGTGTGTATAAGTATGGTGGGAAAATATTGTGTAAATATTGTGGGAAAATAGTGAGCATGATATGGTCAAAATAAGGACAGGAACAGTGGTATGGGTGGGAAAATACTGTGTAAATATTGGGAATATGGAGGGGATCATGGTGGGAATATAGAAATACTGTGGGAATAACTAGGAATAGTGGTATGTGTATGCATGGTGGGAAAATGGACAAGGGGATGTAATAGTGCATGGGAACATGGTGGCAAAATACTGTGTTTGGTATAGTAGGATAACTGTAGGGAGTCCTGGTTGAGTCCTGGTTGAGTCCTGGTTGAGTTGTTTTTGCAAAGTTGCTCAGCTGATCAGGAATGACCAGGACAGTCCTGGACAGTCCCGGAAATTACAGGAACTGACCAGGACTCCAGTGGAACACGTGGGGGAGTGTTAAGTGCTGAGCATCGCAGGCACTAGAACATCAGCTGAAAAAGGACGAACCAAAGACAGAATTACCTACGGAATATGAGAAATGGCGATCAGTCTTTGAGAAAAAGGCTTCAGAACAATTTCCTACCTCTAGAACTTGGGATCATGCAATCGAACTGAAAAACGGCTTCACCCCCAAAGTTAGTAAAATCTATCCATTATCAATTAAGGAGCAGTTGTCTTTGGATGAATGGATTGAAGAACAACTTGCTAAAGGATACATCAGGCCGTCAAAATCACCCCAGGCCTCGCCATTCTTCTTTGTTTCCAAAAAGGAAAGTGGAGCATTAAGGCCATGTCAAGACTACAGGTACCTGAACGATTGGACAATCAAGAACGCATACCCACTGCCTCTAGTATCCGATCTCCTTACTAAACTTGCTGGAGCGCAATATTTCACCAAATTAGATCTTCGCTGGGGATACAATAACGTCCGAATCAAGAAAGGCGACAAATGGAAAGCAGCCTTCATCACGAATCGAGGATTATACGAACCAACTGTTATGTTCTTTGGACTATGCAATTCGCCATCTACGTTCCAGACCATGATGAACGAATATTTCAGAGACATGATTAACAAAGGATGGCTCATCATTTACATGGACGACATTTTGATTTGTTCTCAAAACAAGACAGAATTGGAAAAACAAACAAAACGAGTTCTAGACCGATTAGAGGAGAATGACTTGTTCCTGAAACTGGAAAAATGTAAATTCGCTGTGCAAGAAGTCGAGTTTCTAGGAATGATCATATCGCCTGGAAAAATACAGATGGATCCCATTAAACTAGCAGGGATAGCCGATTGGCCAGTACCAACAACAGTCAAACAAGTTCGATCATTTCTAGGCTTTGGGAACTTCTATCGACAATTCATTGGGAATTTTGCAGCTATAGCAAAACCGCTCACTGATTTAACAAAGAAAACGGAGATATTTGACTGGAACGCAGAACATCAAACTGCTTTTGATACCCTGAAACAACGATTTGCCTCTATGCCAGTTCTCTTAATGCCAAACCCAGCAAAACCGTTTATCCTCCAAACCGACGCCTCTAACAAAGCAATAGGAGCGGTTTTAAAACAAGCAGACGACTCTGGTGCACTGCATCCCTGCGGTTTTATTTCCCATGCCCTAACACCTACGGAACAGAACTACCAGATCTATGATAGAGAATTGCTTGCTATCATTAAAGGGTTGGTAGTTTGGCGTCACCTTTTGCATGGATCACCTCATACTATCATTGTGCACTGCGATCACAAGAACCTGTCCTATTATAGAACGGCTCAACGATTAACACCTAGACAAGCCAGATGGTCATCTTTATTATCTGAATTTGACCTTCGGATTGAACATGTACCGGGTACGAAGATGTTTGAAGCAGATGCTCTATCTAGACGACCAGATCACATGGGTAATGACGAAGAACAGACCACAGTCACTATGTTACCAAATGATCGCTTTATTTGCCTCATCAATAATGATCTAGCCGATGAATTGAAGAAGTATATGGCGAATGACGATTTTGGACGGATTCTGATTGATGTTATTAAAAGACAAAGAGCGCCACCAATCAAATCAAAGCTACAAGACTGGACATATACCCATGGCATCGTCTACTACCTTGGAAAGATCTATATCCCTGACCAAATTGAATTGAGGACTAGATTAATCAAAGATACGCACGAAGCGTTATCTTCTGGACATCCAGGACGATTAAAAACATTGGCGCTTCTAAAACGCGACTACTGGTGGTCAGGGATGTACAGACATGTCAAAGAATGGGTAGAGGGATGTGCATTATGCCAACAGATGAAAGTTAACACTCACCCAAATGCGCCAGCATTAATCCCTATTCCATCCAAAGCGACACGCCCGTTTCAACAAGTAACCCTTGATTTCATTACCGACCTTCCCATCTCGGACGGATATGACTCAATATTGGTCACGGTGGACCATGGCCTTATGAAGGGAGTAATTTTCACCCCTTGCAACAAGACAATCGATGCTTTAGGGACAGCCGATCTCTACATCTCCGAAATCTTCAAGCGCTTTGGACTCCCTGACGTCTTAATCTCTGATAGAGGACCACATTTCTCTGCCAAAGTATTCCAAGAAATACAAAAAGCATTAGGAATCGACCACAGAATGAGCACTGCCTATCATCCTCAAACAGATGGGGAAACCGAATGTGTCAATCAAGAACTCGAGATCTACCTTCGGATGTTTTGTACTAATGAACCCCACAAATGGAAACCACTCTTACCCATCGCTGAATTCGCACACAATAACCGTTATCATGATACAATAAGAACATCCCCATTCCGACTCATGTATGGAACAGATCCAATAGCCATCCCTACAGCGGCGCTCAAGATGACTGCCCCAGCAGCAGAAGAACGCCTTCAGATGCTTCGAAGAGCAAGAGAAGAAGCATTAGCAGCACATGAACTCGCCAGGCAAACAGTCGCTCAAAGATTCAAAGACAAGTCAATTAAATTCGAGAAAGGTGACAAGGTCTGGCTCGAAAACAACAATCTACACATCCCATATCAATCAAGAAAGCTTGCGCCAAAACGAGAAGGACCCTTTCAGGTTGAACAAGTCATGGGACCAGTTACATACAAGCTGAGGTTACCGAAACAATGGCGCATTCACCCTGTATTTCATGCATCGCTTCTCACTCCATATAAGGAAACGTCAATGCATGGACCAAACTTTACTACACCACCTCCCGATATAGTAAATGGACAGGAGGAGTTTGAGATTGAAGCTATCCTTGGACATTGAAAACGCGGAGCAGGCTATCAATATTTGGTTAAATGGAAAGGCTATGGAACAAATGACAACACCTGGGAACCGGAAAGACATCTAGGCAATGCTGCGGATATCTTGGTTGAATATAAAAACAGAAGGAACCTCTGAAACAACTTAGAAGAAAATGACTTATTATCGCACCAACCTCCAACTAAAACATAATATTCGTTATGTCAAAAGATTCTGCAGAACTGTTGGACGATACACTCCTACCGTCAAAACCAGATACTCTGTCACACAGATGTTCATTCCTGCCTTTAAACACCCTTCCAAATGAACGCTCTCTATATATCAGAAGCTGAAATATGTCCCGATGATGTCAAAACCACCTAAAGTATCACGATTACCTCCTCACAAACGAACGCATCCACAAGGCCATACAGAGATCCCATATAATGCTTTATCAAAGTATCTTCCCCAATATCATCGTCTCTCTTTTGATCTAGGGGAACTACCCACATTTCAAGAGGCCGAATCACATTATCTCCCAGCATCAGTTCACCCTTGTTTTCAATATGATAATGTTTATCACAGGGTTTGGTTACGACGAACCTTCCCTGAATTATCAGAAGCTTTACAATGGATTATCCAGCTCAGCAGAGACATTTCCGTGGAGCAATGGCAATATGAACGACGAATGAACATAAGGGGAAGTGAAAATTTAAACCACACTCAATGGTCTAGCCCTCATCCTATCGATACAGCATGTCCACCATCGTCGTCATCGCCTACCTCGTTGCTTTCGCTTTTGCGCTCTTGGTCACAGCCTGTGGCCATTGTTACAATCCCTCCTTCGCCGCCGCCTCCCCGTTCCTTGCCACCGCCCATGACCTCCCTATTGAGGTCTTTATTACTACCACCACCACCATCAACGAATACCTCTTCCCGGATTGGCCTGCCTCTCCCTCCTCCACTGTTGCCGACCTTCATCAGCATCCAAACGAGCTGGCGGATTTCCCTGTTGAAGAAGAGGCACCTCTACCCACTTTGCCCGCACCACCTCTCACCAGGACCCCTAACACCATCCTTCTTCGGGCTCAGGAAGCTCTCGCCACCTTCATTGTCGATTATCAACTCTTTGCCGGACCCCTCGACGCCATGCTCAATACTGCCCTCACTACCGACCCTCATACTATCACAGATGAAGAGCGCGACGCAATCCTTGAACAGACGGTCCAACTCGACTACATCACAAGGACTTTGCAATGGCGGTTTGAGACCGCTAATCACGATGTCAATACTATTGCTGAGTGGTTGAAATCGCGACGAGATCATGGCTGGACAAACGGTGGAAATCATGGTTGGGGAACAGGTTAAGAAGTCGGTGACTTCTTGCATACGAAGGGGGTAATGTTACAGTTTTCTTTTCCCTTCGTTTATGGACTTATTCATTATATAATCATTGTTATGCGTTTCATGGACGCTCATCTCCTTTAGCTACTTTACCTTCACATTTCCTTTCTTAGGTATTTAGCTGTACGTTTCCTTTTATATTTCTCTTGTTCTTTTACGTATATAAACCTTCTTGTAAAGTAGCTAGACTCCAGTTCCAACTTAATCGAATTCTACTCTCAACCTCTGAACAAAACTCCTTGCTCTCATCTCTTTGAGCTCATCATTTGTTTGACCTTTGTCATCGTCTGACTTAGTGTCCAGAACTTGTCCAGTAGGCTGGAAGCAGACCGAGACTCTGCTTGCCACTGTTGACTTAGAACGAACTGTGTTGAGAGCATTGATCTTAACATTTCCATTTGACTAGGTATTGATAACCGGCTCCGCGTTTCCGATGTCCAAGGATAGCCTCAATCTCAAACTCTTCTTGTCCCTTAACCATATCAGGAGGTGGCATAGTGAAATTCGGACCATGCATTGAGGTTTCCTTATATGGGGTGAGGAGCGATGCATGAAACACAGGATGAATGCGCCATTGTTTTGGTAATTTCAATTTATAAGTAACTGGTCCCATGACTTGGCAGAGTGCGCAACCTTCAACCCATTCTTTGACATGTCTATACATTCCAGGCCACCAGTAATCACACTTCAAAACCACTAGCGTCTTTAATCGTCCAAGATGTCCAGAAGATAATGCTTCATGTATTTCCTTGATTAACCGAGTGCGCAACTCAATTCGATCAGGAACATAGATCTTGCCTAGGTAGTAGACAATGCCATGAGTATATGTCCAGTCTTGCAGTTTCTCTTTAATTCACTGGCAAGATCATCATTGATTAGTCGAATAAATTGGTCATTTGGCAGAACAGTGACAGTAGTTTGTTCTTCATCATTTCCCATGTGATCTGGTCGTCTGGATAATGCATCAGCTTCGAACATTTTTGTTCCAGGTATATGTTCAATACGAAGATCAAATTCAGATAACAATGATGACCACCGAGCTTGTCGGGGTGTTAAGCGTTGAGCAGTTCGGTAGTAGGACAAGTTCTTGTGATCACAATGGATGATGATCATGTGAGGAGAACCATGTAATAGATGGCGCTATACTGCAAGTCCTTTGATGATTGCAAGCAGTTCTCTGTCATAAATTTGGTAATTCTGTTCTGTTGGTGTTAATGCATGGGATATAAATCCACATGGATGGAGTGCTCCAGATTCATCAGCTTGCTTCAGTACTGCCCCAATTGCTTTGTTAGAGGTGTCAGTTTGAAGGATAAATGGTTTTGCAGGATTTGGCATTAACAAAACTGGCATAGAGGCGAACTGTTGCTTTAGGGTGTCAAAGGCCAATTGACGTTCATTATTCCAGTTGAATGGTTCCGTTTTCTTGGTTAGATCTGTGAGCGGTTTTGCAATTGCTGCAAAATTTCCAATAAAACGTCGATAAAAGTTCCCAAAACCTAGGAATGATCGGACTTGTTTAACCGTTGATGGTACTGGCCAATCAGCTATTCCTGCAAGTTTGATAGGATCCATTCGTATTCTTCCAGGCAAGATGATCATGCCCAGAAATTCAACTTCTTGAACAGCGAATTTACATTTTTCTAATTTCAGGAACAGATCATTCTCTTCCAACCGATCAAGGACTCTCTTTGTTTGTTCTTCTAGCTCGTTTAAGTTCTGAGAACATATCAGGATGTCGTCCATGTAGATAATGAGCCATCCTTCATTAATCATAGCTCTGAAGTATTCATTCATCATAGTTTGGAATGTGGATGGTGAATTGCATAGGCCAAAGAACATAACAGTTGGTTCATATAGTCCTCTGTTGGTAATGAAAGCAGCTTTCCATTCATCACCTTTCTTGATCCTGATGTTATTATATCCCCAACGGAGATCTAATTTGGTGAAATAAAGTGAACCGGCAAGTTTTGTAAGGAGATCAGATACTAGGGGCAATGGGTATGCGTTCTTGATTGTCCAATCGCTTAAATATCTATAATCTTGGCATGGCCGAAGTACACCACTTTCCTTCTTTGAGACAAAGAAAAACGGCGATGCTTGAGGAGATTTCGACGGTCTGATGTATCCTTTAGCTAGCTGTTCCTTAATCCATTCGTCTAAGGATGATTGTTCTTTGATTGATAATGGATAAATCTTGCTAACTTTAGGATTAAAACCGGTTTTCAAATCGATGGCATGATCCCAAGTTCTGGAGGTTGGGAATCGTTCCAATGCCTTTTTCTCAAAGACCGAGTGCCATTTCCTATATTCCGATGGTAATTCCGTCTTTGGTTCGTCCTTTTTCAACTGATGTTCTAATGCTTGAGACGCTGATGTTTTGACTCTGATCCAGTAATCATCTTCTCCCCATTGTTGATTGTCCAATGCCATTTGCCAGATAGTTCCTTCATTTCGTTGTTCATTGATGAGGTGTATCGTTTTATCTCTCCAATCAATAGTAGGATTGTTTTCTTCTAACCAAGGGATTCCCAAAATTAATCATTGATCTCCCAATCTAGTGATTAGAAACCAGTTGTTGTATGGTTTTCCTCCAATTGAATATTGAATGTGGACTCAATGCGTGATCATTCCATTAGTGTTAACCGTTCCATCTGCGTTTCTGACTCTAATTGGTTTTCGCAATTTTTCTTTTGGTAACTTGGTGGTTACTTCTTCGTCAATAAAATTCCCTTCTGCTCCACAATCGATTAGAGCTGAAGTTTCAGCGGGTAAATTGGACGTCTCCACAGAAATTGAAAGGCGCTTGTCATTATTTGATCTTACTATTACAGAATCAAGCGCTAACTGTGAATGTCCATTTGTTATGGAAGTGCCAACCGCTGTGTGACGCTTCCGGATTAAAAACCCTCGTTTTCAAGTTCATTGAGAAGACCTTCTCGTTCATCGGCTTTCATTCCAGCAAGGATCGCTCTGATGCTTGCAACTGGGTCATCTTTCTTTTCCTTGGGCACATCTTCAGGGATAGATCTGATCCCCTTATTCTGAAACGATGAGGAGGCCCTGAAGGAGGCGTTTGACATGGTGTTTCATTTGGGACAATTCCTTGAAACATGTCCCTGGTTTCCACATCTGAAACATTTTCCAGATTTCATGTATTCCTCCTTTTGTTCATCTGTCAAACGTCCAGTGGGCATCACATTTACTGATCGGGTTGATCCACCCCTATTATTGGCGTTTCGATTAAAATTAGAGCGGTTCCCTTGTCCTGGTTTTCGCCCAAGCGCTTGCATCATTTCCCAAGCACCATGAAGCTGTTCTGCCTTTTCATATGCTTCTTTCATGGATAGAACATTTGCTTCAAGGATCTTTGTAGCGATACTTTCAGGGAGTCCTTTGACAAAGGCCTGGAGCTGCGCAGTTGTTCCTTTCAAACCTGAAGTACCGATCTCCATGCGGAATTTTCTGATATATTCAGGGACAGAAACATCGCCCCCTACTCTGAGATTGGCTAGATTGTTCAGCGCTCTAAGAGTGCTATTAACTTCGCCCCAATCAGCTAAGAAACGTTTCTTGAATTCTGCCCAATTTGTCCAAGTAAGGGTTGTTCTTCATCGTCTAATTCATCCTTAATCAGGACTTTCCAATCATCGAGTTCCTGCCCAAGACAGGCAAGAGTAAATCGAATCTGTTTCTGTGCTTTGCCTTTATAGTTATCATCATTCAAAACAAAGTAATCTTCAAGACTTCCAATGAAAGCCTTTGCTTTGGTTCGTTTTCCTGTAAAAACACGCATAGGCTGCAGTTTGATATCTCCTTTAGAGGCAGGTGCTGCTGCGTCTGATGCCATTTTCTCTGTTTCTTCTTTCAGATCTGTAGGTTCTCTTGTTTCGTCTTTCTTCTTTCCTAATTCTGGATCTCCAAATAGATTCGTTTCAATCTGTTTCTGTTCTTGGAATTCTATCCAAGGCTGTAGCTCTCCTTTCTTAAGTGCGTATCGTTCTCGTCCTGCAATATCAGCAAGGTTGAGATATTCATTCCACCAGGAGAGTTCTGGTTCGTCTGTAGGTGGTTTGAATAAAGAATGAAGTTCTTCTTCGTGTTCCTCGTTTATCCAATCAATCCAAACGTTGTCTGGGAAGGCGTCCTCTTGTCCTTCAATGAGGTCTTTGCGCTCGGCCAGGTATTCCACGCGGAATCCTAGTGGACTCTGCGGAATCCTAGGACTCCACTGGGAATATTCCCAGTCAGTCCTAGTAAAAATAAAATTTGAGCATCCCAGCCAAAATGGCTGAAACATTCCCAATGCATTCCTAATGGCTTCCCACTGCAGTTCCAGTGCATTCCTACCCCAGTGGTAGGATTGAGGGTGCTATTCCTAGGACTCCTACCCACTAGGAATGGGTAGGAATGGGTAGGAATCCTAGGACTCCACCTGTGTAATGTGTCACAGGCACTGCTACTCTATTGGAGTCACATATATTAGAAACTAGTAATGTAACAACTGTATTGCATGCTCCGATAAAAATAATGTGTGACCAGTGTCACATGTCACATGACCAGTACCAGATGGTCTGTGCACTCCTGACAGGTATATAAGGACAGCCAGTAGCACCCAATTTCTGCCATCCCCCCTCCTCGAAAATTGATTAGTCAGCTATTGTAGTAGGCTAGATGATGTATATAGATTGATTACATAAGTAAATTAGATTGGTAATTGGTAATGTAGATAAGATTGTATATGGACTGATTAGATAAGTTTTACATTTTCCCACAATAAGTATCAACCATTCTCATGTGTCACATGTCACAATAGTGTCACATTTCCCACAGTTTTGAAAAGGCAGAATTGTCACATGACCCATTAACAAAAAATATAGAGGGAGTCTACTTGTCCTAGAATATGAAAACCAAATATAAACAAATGCAATATTCATTGAGATAATGGCAAAATACTTTTGTAATTTCGCTTTTTATAGCACAGCCACAGCACTCTGAGGTACAAAAGTCATATTTATGACATGTTCTATTAACAAAAGTTGTAGAGGAGGTAAATCTGATGCCACTGATGGTGTCCAAATATTTGTAATCAAAGAACTTGTTGAGATATAACCCTTTCAAATAATTTTGTGTGACAGTCCCAAATTTCCATGACATGCTCCACTAATGAAAGTTGTAGAGGGGTAAAATCTGATGCTAGTGATGGTATACAAATATTTGTAAACAATAGCCTTTCTGAGATATAACCATTGCTTTCATGTTTTTTGACTTTGCAGACATATCATGTTCAAGGTGAATATATGTATGTCATGATGGCAGGAGATGTCAATTTCCCCTGGTGGCACCAAACCATGCAAATGTTGTAATCAGGTAGGATAACATTAATAACTCTGAGGGAGCCCTGATCCACTTGGCTGACCAGCAAGACCAACCATGGCCAGGATAGGCCTGGAACTGAACCAGGAGGTTACTTTTCAGATAATGCCAGCTGCATGTGAGTATATGATTGATTTAATGTCAAAAAGTAACAGAACTCCACTGCCCATACCAGCTGCTCACCACTACATCCCACCCATTTGCCCCTGCCCATTTGACTGCCTGCACATACCCAAACTATCTACCTGCCAACTCAAATTAGCCTAAAACCAACCACCATTCATTTGCCTGTGTTAAGATTGATGCCCCTAGCATAGTTCATTCTAAGTTAACAGTGGCAAGCAGAGTCTCAGTTCACTCCCAGCCTACTTGACAAAGATCAAAGCAACAATACTGGAGAATTGTAGTATACAGGAGGGTTTATATTCATCCAGAGAATGATAGAACCAAAAAGGAAATAAGGCTGTAGCTACCTGAGAAGAGAAATGTATTGGTAACTACCTAAAGGAAATAGTGCCCAAACACAGTATGTAAGCAAAATGTTGTAGTTTGTCATAGAAGGAGAAAAGAAAATGTCACTCTGTCTCAGTTTTATGTTTATCTCATTTGCCTATTACCCTCCTGCCTTTCCCAAAGTCATGGCTTTGACAATTGCATGACAACATCAGTATGATATATATTATCTGCACAGCCCAGATATAGTTGAAGCCAGAGTAATATCAAGAATGGGAAGATGTAACATACTGAAGAGATTCAAGAATGGTCTAAACCAAGTGCCTATTATCTTTTTCAGATTGTGTGAAATGTGATAGTCCAGATGTCACTTCATCCCTGGAAAAGTTTGACATGTTGGTGATATTTGAGAGTAGTCTGAATCAACCATGTATATTTACATACCATCTGCACAATGGCTACAGTCATGTATGCATAAACAAGTGTAAATAACCATAAATGTGTCCATATTATACTAGATAATTACATTCCATGCTCTGATAACAATAGCAGTGAGCCTTTAAAAAATAGTCTGTACAATAGTGATGGTCATGTATGCACAAACCACCATACATGTGCACAAATTACATTCAATGAATCCAATCCAGCAATGAGCAAGAGACAAGCTTGAAACAATATTGACATGCCCAAAAAGTTCCTTGTACATGTATATCCACAAACAACAATGTAGAATCATACACATGTAAATGTCACACTAGGTATTCAAATTTCATACAAACTTTGTGAAATGAATGTGGAATGAGTGGAATATCACATGGATCCCATTAGAAAGTAGAATGAAAAGCAGGGAATAGCTAGGAATATGCCAGGAAGTCTTCAGTGGTAGGTTTATATCAAGATATGATCCACTGGGAATGCACTGGGAATGTGCTGGGAATGTGTTGGGAATGAGTTAGGAATGTGCTGGGACTTTAGTGGACCAAGTGGGAATTTACTGGGAATTCAATAGGAATCCCAGGAGTCCACTAGGAATCCTTGGAGTCCACTGGGAGTCCACTGGGAAACATGGCTCAGTGGAAAGTACTGCCTTCAATGTAATCACCTTCGAAGAGGGATTCTGGTACTGGTTCGTTCTTCTTCTTGGTTCCTGAGCGGAAAAACCACCCTGTTCCTGTAGTCGATGGAAAGACTTCCCTTCGATCTAGATAATACTTTCGTCTGAAACGGACAGAGCCATTGGGGGGTCTGAGGGTCGAGGTTCTGTGTAATGGTTTTTGGTTTATTACTTAATTCTCGCAGTGCGTCGTACACTGAACCAATTTATATTGGGTGTGCAACGTGGTGGCAAGAACAAAAAGTAAACTTGCTTATCTAATTATTTGGGCGCGCAACATAAGGTCACGTGCATCACTATGTATGTATAAAAAAGATAAAAATGCGTTCTATAAACGCATTAAACGAACAGTCCAATAACAAGATGAGGGCTCCCTAGAGGAACGACACAGAGCCCTCACACCCTCCCAACCAGATTGTCCCGAAGGTACAATCTTACGAATTGACAGTTGGAAGGAGGAAATTCCCCTTTTTGCGACGACGAAGTCCTCCAGGCTCATGTAGGTCCCATGGGGGAACCTTCGATGTCCATTGCTGAGGACGAGGGATTTCCAGGTCCTGAAGGAGGGTCAGCGCCGACCCTAGTCGAGGTTGGGGGAATATCCCCAACCGGAGCTTCCTCGCAATAAGGGAGGACTGGCGTTTCAGTCCTCTGGTCAAGTTTTAAGCCTCTTTCGGAGGTCTTTACACTGCCCCACCTGTTCCCTGTGGAGTCCTGAGGACTCCAGGGACTCCACCTGGACTCCACCTGGACTCCAGGTCAAATTTGAGATGCCTGGGACACAGCCAAAATGCACCTGGACTCCAGGTGGAGTCCCTGTGGAGTCCCTGTGGAGTCCCTGTGATTCCTCAGGACTCCCTGCACCTGGACTCCACCTGGACTCCACCTGGACTCCCTGTGGACTCCAGGTACTCCCTGGAGTCCAGGTGCAAGGCTGGTGGGGGAGGTCTTTAGACTGGACTCCAGGTCCAGGCATGCTGATTTGGCTGGCAGCCCCTGTCACATGTCACCACTGTCACCACACCGCTTTGTAACAATGTCACATGTCACATGTCACATGACCACTAGAAGATGGTCTGTGCACTCTTGAAAGGTATATAAGGACAGCCAGCTGCACCAGTTTCTGCCATTCCCCCTCCTCGAAAAATTGATTAGTCAGATATTTTAGTAAGCTAGATAGATGATGTAGATAAGATTGCAGGATTATATAAGGAGATTAGATTAGAAATGTAGATAAGATTATATAGGATGATTAGATAATGTGCATATTTTCCCACAATATATACTAACTGCCCTCACATGTCACATGTCACATTAGTGTCACATTTCTCACACTTTCATAAAGTGAGAATTGTCACATGACCTATTAACAAAAAATGTAGAGAGAGTGGATTTGATGCAGAATATGGAAACCAAATACATGTAAACTCAGTATTTATTGAGATAATTGCAAAATACTTTCATAATTTCGCATTTTTTAGCACAGCCACTGCACCTTGAGGTACAAAAGTCATATTCATGACATGCTCTATTAACAAAAGTTGTAGAGGGCTAAAATATGATGCTAGTGATACCACACAAACATATATAAACAAAGAACTCCCTGACATATAACCCATTCTTTCAAGTTTCTGTGTGACATTGCCAACATGCCATTCCAAAGTCAAATTCATGACATGTTCCATTAATGAAAGTTGTAGAGGGGTTAAATCTGATGCAAATGAAGTTATACAAATATCACTAAACAATGACATTTCTGAGATATGACCATTACTGTTATGTTTCTGGTGTGACACTTCCCTTATGTTGATCCATCACTACCTTTATTTTACATACTCCTTGACTGCATTGTACAGCATAAATGCTTATCTCCTTAAGCTATTACTTTCACATTGCCTTTTTCAGGTAGTTAGTGTTTCACTTTTTTATATATATCTCTTGTTGTTTTATGTGTATAAACCCCTCTCATGCCCATAGCCATAGTTCCTCATTTCCAACTTAGTCAAACATTGCTCTGAACCTTGAGTGATCTCAGTGCTTTTTTCTACCTTGTGCTATCATCAACTTTGTCACTGTCTGACTAAGCTCTTTCTCCAGTTTGAAAATCTGCTTGTTACTGTTGACTTGGAACAAACCATGTCAAGGGCATCAACCTTAACAACTCCAGACATGCCATGCTCAAGTTAGAATCATCATTATGTATTATTTAATATAAATAGCAGGAAAGTGAATATATCAGTTGTTTCTTAATCTCTGACAATGCTGAATGTATAAAAAGTAATGATGTTGTTGCCTTGCCTACCACTTTCCTCTCCACTGTAGATCCTTGCAAACTGCAGACTGGTGGCTCTTACCCTGGCATGATTATAATGGTCATATACTAATGACATGTGTCAGGCTATTCATATTGCAAGCTATGGGAACGGATACAAAAGCCCTCCATAGATTTGCTACTATGTCTGGATAGAGATGTTGAAAACTATTGATGGTGGTGCAGACCAAGGCTTAGTAAGTGGGAAATACTTACTTAGTACTGTTTGTGTACATTTGAGGGTGTTTAGGAGCAAAGGGCTCAAGTAACAACAGAGGTGATAACTGTGTTATTGAATGAGGGCATAAGGTCCTCCTTATATGCATGTGGGCCAGAGCAAATTAAACTACCTAGGGTAATGCCAGCAGAGTGCAACTGAAGGTAGTGCCAGGTTGTGCTTTGCTGGCAGTAATTACTCTGTGTATGAACTCTATAATTTCTGTCAATGATCATATCAAGGGTTTATTTAACATCTCATTAATATGACATTGTAGAAATGTGTGAATTGAATTAAAACCCTTAAAATGGCTTGTACCACATATCCATGTTTTTAAAATCATGTGGGAAAGTGGTCACAGTTAAGTATGGCCAGGCATTGATATTTATTGTCATTTTCTTGGATAGTACCTGCTACATGTGAAGATATGATTGATTTAATGCCCAAGAGCCACAGAACTCCACTTTTCACAATAAGAGTGTCAGATAATGTCTCAAATATGGAGATAAACATAATAAAAACATATTTTATCAGCCACAGGATCAATGATATGCCTGACCTGGACTGTCCCTGGACTGAGCAGGGAGTATACATCTGTTTTGTGCAGAGAGCTGGACATGTCATGGAGTCCCTGGTTGTTACCTGGAGTTTACCTGGGGTCTACCTGAACATGTGGCTAAGTGTAAAGTACTGAGGACTATGGTGGGAATAACTAAGAAGTGGGGCTGTGTGTAAGCATGGTGGAAAATGAGCAGGAGCAGGTGAATGGTGCATGGGAATGTTGTGAGGAAATAGTCTGTAAATTGGGAAACACAATGGGAATAACTAACAAAAGTGGTGTGTGTAGACATGGTGGTAAAATGAGCAGGATGAAGAGAATGTGGGAAAATAGTGTGTGGGAATATGGCCAGAACATGGTGGGGAAATTAGAACAACTGATGGGAATGACTGAGAATTGTGGTGTGTGAACATGGTGGAAAATTAACAAGATTGTGGAGAGTGGTGTAGCACAATGTGGGAATGTGGAGAACAATGTGGGAATAACCATGCTACACAGATCTTGTAATCAGGTGGGATAACTGTAAGGGAGTCCTGGTTGAGTCCTGGTTGAACTGTTTTTGCAATGCCATTCATCTCTGGAACATCAGAGAACAACAAGGAGTCCACAAGGAGTCCTGGTTGACTGCTGCTTGAAAATGTCTAAAGATATGGTGATTTTATTTTCTTAAACCAACAGGGAGTCCAGGTTGACCTTTCTTGAAAATGTCTGAAGATATGGTAATTTGATTTCCTTAAACCAACAGGGAGTCCACAAGGAGTCCACAAGGAGTCCATGTTGACCCTGGAGTCCTGCCAAATTCCATTGAAGAAGGAGTGAACCTGGAGTGAACCTGGAGTCCACCTGGAGTCCACCTGGAGTCCTGGCCCATTTTGAGACTTTTGTGATTTTTACCTGGAGTCCAGGTGGAGTCCCTGGAGTCTACCTGGAGTCTACCAGAACAGGTGGGGCAGTGTAAAGTACTGCTCTTTCGAGGCGTTCTGCTAGAGGTTTCCCTCTCTTCCCTTTCCCTTTCTTTCGCTGGGACATTGAGGGTCTCGAGACCCTCGGGACTGGGTGGACTCTGCTCCAGTCAGGTTCGCTTGGCCGTTCCATGCCGACGAGATGGTTTCTAGCCAAGTCCCTGAACAGGGAGTCGCAGTCGCTGCTGGTTAGTCCGCACCTGTGAAAATGCGTGACTATATCATCGAGAGTAAACTCCCCTTCATGCACGAGTCGGCGTGGGGCATACTCTATCAATCCTTCCTCCCGCAGTCCAAGTCTAGAAACTGTCCTCTTGAAGAGGCCCAGTTCCTTAAGCAAGTGGCACGTCAGCCACCAGAACCAGTTGACAGTTCCCTCACTTGGGTGAGGTTCTGTCATTTTGAGGAACATCCACGCCGTAATGTCGTGGATGTTGAGACGACCGTCGATCTCTCGTCGGACGGAAGGAGGGAATTCCTTTCTCCTGGCCATTCCTTCAACGTCGGGTTCCCTCGACAAATCATCCAACGGGAGAAACCCTGAAGCAGTGGCTTCTCTGACTGCCCATCATTGAGCAACAGATCTCTGGTCGAGAGGCACCTTCGATGCCTCTCTTGCCATTTGCATGGGCTTGCCATTCATCCAGTACCATTTCTCGGTGGATGAATGTTTCACCCAGAGATGCATAGCATTTCCTTCCCAATACGAGCTTGCCTTGACGCAGACGTGCCCGAATATTCCCAGCCTGTAGAACTGGCTAATGCTTCCCATTCTGAAGGAAGCAGGTTCCCCGATGAGGGAGTCTCGGTGTCCCGGAGGGAATTGCCCATTCTTGGTCCTCCTGGTGCCTGCGGGCGGCTCGTATTTCCCTGGTTGAGACGAGGCACCCTTGATCCTTGCGGAGAGGGGAGCCTCGTCTATCATCATTCTAGAGGAGGAAGATGGGTCTTCCCCTTCTACACAGTGCATTCCACGGGCGTGCTCACGTCTTGACTCGTTGAGCGCGGTTCTGAGCCCCTCCTCATTGCCCGACAGGGAAGGGGCAGCCGAATTGACTTTGCATTCGCTGTCGAAGTCTGAGTCCGTCTCGTACATCGTCCTCCTTGCTTTCCCTTTCGTAGAAAGGGGAGGAACGGAAGTGGACGGGAGGAGGGTGGTTGTAGGACCTTCCTCAATGGGTGTCAGAGCCGCGGGAGAGATTTGGTGACGAGGTGCAGCGGAGCGGTGAGCTCTGATGGGAGAGCTTTCTCGTTTTCGTTTATTTCGATGCTCGTCTGGGCGAGCCTCTTCCCCGCCGGCGTGAGCCAGCCCTGAGGATTTTTTGTTCCTCGACGTTCGAGATATCTTGTCGATTTTCTTTTCGAAGTTCTCTTTTTCTTGTGAGAGTTGAGAGACTCTCTGTTGATATTTATCGAGCTCTTCCTCGAGCTCCGAAATTCATCTCTTGCTCCTCCGGAGACCAGTGTTGTACGCGTCGTCTAGTTCTTCCTGCATCTCGTTGTGGAGAACTTTCTGCCAGTGTTTCTTTTGTTTTTCTAGGAAGATGGCAAATGAGCCACCTTGTGTCGTTTCAACGACGTGTTTCGAGAATTTTGCGCAGTCTGCGCATCGTTTCGGATGGAGAGGCAGGTGTGTCTCTCGATGTATTTCCCAGTCCAGGACCAGTTTATTTAAAATTGACGCCGCATCATATTCGTCGAGAGGAGATGGGGATCTCCTCGAGTGTTTGGAACCTTGTCGGTTCGATTTCCTTTCGTGAGGAGAGGCACTCTGCTCCTCTCTCCTCGAGTCTCGACGGTCGTGTTGTTCAGCCGACATGTTTTGTGGTTAAGTTTCGTGAGAAAAAATTTTCCGTTTTTGTTGTCGGGGTTGGAAATTTTCCCGGGAAACTCCACTGGCCAATGAGCCGTTTCACTGCCACAAAGCGTGTTTTACACACGACGTAAATCCGAGGGTGTTTTCACACCCTCAAGCTCTAGATATTGATCTAGAGCTTCAAGTTCGTTTACAATTTCCAGAGGTTCCCAAGTGGAATCTCCTAATTCCCAACGTACCTTGAATAATAATTTAGGAGACCATCGATGGTCTTCTATCGATTGAACAACCCATTCTTGTTCCGGGTCATTCCCAATATCATAATGGACTCGAGTTTCCCTCTTGGGAAACTTCTTTGAGTCGTTTTCAACGACTGGTTTAAGGACTTTTTCGTGGAAGACGTCATGGATGCGTCTCGCTTTTAGGTCCGGCGGTAGATCGATCTTGTATGTGGATTGGTCTGGAAAAGTTTCCAGGACCTTGTAAGGTCCTATGTACTTTAGGCAAAGTTTTCGGGCTCGTCCCTTGGGAAGGTTGATGTTTTCCCTTGATAGGAATACTAAATCTCCTTCTTGGAAGATTTGCCCTTCCCGACGATGTTTATTCGCCATTACCGCTTGACGCGTGCGTTGAGCAGTTAATTTATCAAACGTTTTATCGAGAACATCCCCGATTTTCTCAATGAATTGTTTTACTCCCGTGTGCAACGCCTCATGGTCAATTCCTAGGATCATTTTGGGCATCCATCCGTAATTCGATTCGAACGGGGAGTAGCCAGTGGACTCGCTGGTTGCTGAGTTCATTGCGAACTCGACCATGGGCAGTTGCGACTTCCAATTGTCTTGGTAGTCATTTACCAATGATCTCAGTATCTGAGACATCGTCTGGATGGCTCTTTCTGAAGAGCCATCAGTCTGTGGGTGGTAAGACGACGACATCAATAGTCATTGCCCCAAAATTTTGCTGAGTTCACTCCAGAACGTAGAAGTGAACTTTGTATCCCTGTCGGATACAATAGACTCCGGTACGCCATGGAGTCTGACAATTTCCTTGACGAACAGTTCCGCTATTCCCTTGGCTGATACGTTCGTTTGGGTAGGAAGTAGGTGAACCATGGCAGTCATCCTGCAGATAACTAGAAGGACATAGTTTGATCCTTCTACTTCCGTGAATGGTCCGACAAAATCCATTCCTATACTTTCCCAAGGTCTCGTAGGGATTGGCATAGTGTGGAGCCATCCCGGTGTCCTTTGTCGCGAGACCTTCGTCGTTTGGCATTTTCCACAGGATTTACAGAAATCCTCTACGTCCGCAGTGATATTGGGCCACCAGAACCAACGCCGGATATAGCCTAGCGTTTTACGCATTCCCAAGTGGCCCAAAGTAATGTGGCAGGCTTCGATTATGACGCCTTTAATGCTCTTACCTTCGAGTAGTCCGTTAGGAACGCAGACTACTCTCTGTCCAATCCTGTTGGTGGTCCAAAGGATCCCTTTCTTTAGATCGAATCTTTTGAATCGATCTACATGTTTCCAAATTTCCACGAAAAACTTGTCATTGACATATTCCTTTGGAATACAGTTCAATACAACTTTCAGGGAATTGTCTTCAAGATCGAGTTTAGGAACCTTAAGTTGTTCGTGTTCCTTGTTATGAATCAACTCTCTAGACTCGATTTCTCGAGTCTCTACTCTATCTTGAATCGGATTTCCTTCTGATTCTATAATTGCTAGACGGGAATGAGATTGATTTAGCTCATCTCGCCTATTTAGAGAAAGGTCTTCTCCTTCCGGGTCCAGTCTCGAGTCAGCGTTGACATACGTTGCGATGTCATGGATCTCGTTGGGTTCATCGTTGGCATAGTAGCATGATAGACTATCCGCTACTTTATTCTTTTCTCCTTTGAGATATTTCATCTCAAAGTTGAACCGAGATAGGTATTCCCACCATCTCATGCGTCTTTGAGATCCGGTTTGGGTCTCTTTGAAGAAAGTTAATGCCTGGTGATCCGTAACTACTGTATATCGAAGGCCCAGTAGTTTATCCTCCCATCGTAGTAGAGCTTCTAGGATACCTAGAAGTTCTTGTTCCCAAGTACAATAATTCATCTGTGCTGAGGTGAATTTGTGGGATATAAATCCTGCGGGTTTGCAAGTATCCCAAGTGAGCCCTTGCCCATACCAGGCACCTATTCCACTAGCAGAAGCATCTGTTATGACCCAAATAGGGACGTCAAGGTCCTTATTTATTGGTTTACAGACTGGGGCTTTAGCTACCAGTCTTTTTAGTTCACGGAAGCAGTTTTCGTGGTAGCCCGTCCAAACAAACTCCCGATTGTTGCTGCACATTCCAGTCAACGGAGCGGTGAGCTCTGTGACATTTGGCAGGAATTGAGACAAATATTGTATTACTCCATTGAACCTGAGAACGTCCGTGTAGTCTCTGGGCGTTCTCCAGTTTAGAATCTTATCGATTTTTGAAGGGTCAATATGAATTCCTTCGTCATCAATGATGAATCCTAGACAATCCATCTTGGTAGACAGTATGTCTATTTTTTTGAGATTACGGCTCAGATAGAGCTTTAGTTTGTGTAATCTGTCAAAAGTCATCTTCAGATGACTTAAGTGTTCCTCTAAAGTATTTGAGTACACAAAGATGTCATCTTGATAGCAGTGCAAAAAGACTGCTATCATATCTGCGAAGGAGACGTTCATGAGTCTCTGAAATGTCGGAGGCCCGTTCTTGTCTCCTTGTTGCATAACACGGCTGATCATGTTGCCGTATATGGTTGCAAATACCGAGCGTTGTTCGTGCTCAGGTAGAATGCGTATTTGTTCATACGCATCTGAGAGATCGATTTTTGTCCTAAATCGAGCTCTGGCTAGATCATTCCTAATCGTCTCTTGATCTGGCATTGGTGTGACATCCACTAGGGTGTTGTCATTTCGCTGCCTTGCGTCGATGACGGTTCTTATTTTCCCGTCCTGTTTGATTACGATTAATAGAGGCGCAGATGAAGGAAGGCTGGTCCTTTCCCACCATCCAGCCTCTAGATAGCGATCAACCTTCGCTTTGAGCTCATCTCTGAGCGGTTCAGGGCATTTGGGTGCCCTATGATTTATCTTGAGATTTGGGTTTATTAACGGAATCTCATGATTTATTTCCCTTAAAGGTGGTAACTCTGGTTTTTCGGGAATGAATAAGTCTTGGATTTTATCAATCCATTCTTGGCGCAATTTTAAATGCTCCTCCATGTTAATGGAGGTGGTACCTCCCACTCGTGCGCCAGCTAGAGATAGAGGGTTGTCGTTTTCTAGTCAATGAGAATGTTTATCAGGCTTAAATTTGCCCTTAACGTTCTCTTTGGGTTTGATGGGTTCTCTAGAGAACCCTTTCGAAGGCTGTATCGTGCTGCCTGATCCTTCCCCTTCTTTGTTGAGAGGAATCAAAAATTCCCCTTCACGTACTGGGAACCATTTGTCTCCCAGTTTGAAGGAGCCGCTACCCGCGTAGTTCAGCAACACGTTATGTTCTTTTAGGAACAGCGTTCCTAATATGAC